>JAADJF010000073.1:0-48833 GCA_012932015.1 Fusarium acutatum | reverse complement strand
GGTGTGGAGAGAAGGAGAAGTGGGACTGAACATTTTGACAGATTCAAGTCCTCCTTTTTGGTGAAGTTTTACTTGGACTGGTGACTGACGGAATGACGATAGACTCACAGCAGACCTTTCGATCGCTCAACTGACCTGGGACCATTCTTGATGCCCATTCTCTTTGTCATTGCTATGCTTAGAGGCCACCCTTAGGTGCGCTGCTTTACTTCATGTTACGCAAACGGCCCAGAACGTCTCCTACTTCGGATTGGTATTTGATGTGATAGTTGAGAGTATCTGGCGATGACGAACACAGCCTGTGATTGTAACTGTTAATTTGTAGCAGCTACCTCATGAACAACAGTCCAGGCAGTTCTCAGATTCTTTCAAACCACACTCAAATGCAAGTACCTACTCTAGTTGTCTCCACAAAGACGTCTGATCTAAGGAGTGGGCCAGTTTGGTTTTGTGTAATGCTGTGTCCTTTTTTGACATCCCTTCTGCCTCAAAGTGAACATCGTTTGTTCCTCTCTGGCTTCTATTGTAAGCTACACGATAAGGAAGAGGGCCTACATCAATTAGGGTCTAAAGCTGAAATGTTTAACTGTTTTATATTATATTGGAAATTTTAATCGCGAGATATTCAGAAACCGCAGCTAGATGGTTTGGGAAGCTTGATCAAGTTCGGCGCTGAGAGGCATTTAAGGTCTCGCTGGTGGTCTTGGCAGCATCTCGAAGTCGAGATTCCAGGTTGTCACCGAACATAGCACGGCCGTGTGCCTTGAACTCCTCGTAGATAGGGACCAGAGCTTCAGATCGGAGGTCGCATCCATAGTAGAAAAGAACATTGCCGTTCTTGTTGAAGGTTCCATCAGCCTTCTCGAAGAACCAAGTTAGGTTCTCATCCTCCTCGCTGACAGTCCAGACCAAGCTAGGGTGATCTTTCTTGACGGCAGCAAAGACGTTCTCAGCGACGTTGCTGAGCCATCCAGCCTTGGTGATATTCAAAGTAGCCAATGTAGCAATTGGTCGCTCCTCATTGGCTGGCAGGACGACAGCTAGACACTGCATTCCATCGTCGTAGTAGGCATTGAAGTTCTTCTCCTTAAGATGATCGACAAATCGTTCGACAGTGGCCTCAGCATCAAGGCCCTGGCGGTCGCGGGCCAGAGTCTCCTTAAACTTGGAAATATCTCCAATCTCATTGACAGAGGAAACCCGTTGGATCTTGTCTCCTCGACGAATGAGGGTACCGGCACCAGAGTCGGTGAACAGTTCCTTTTGCAAATCGCTGGGATGGATAATAGCAACGGATGAGCTGCGGGGGAGTGTGTCAAGTACTAGTGATGGTCAGCTGTAAGTTTGCACAATGTCACTTAGGCCTACTGACATTCTTTGATTTCCTTGATCTTGAGTCGTGTTCCGTATCGGCACCAGGGCTGAGACATTAAATGGTCGAACTCGGCATCTAAGTTGATAGAGGAAATCTTCTCGCCATCACCATCATACAGTCCACCCTTTTCTGACAGATAAACAACCTTCAGGGGCTCAAGGGCACGGGCAAGCTCGGCAGCAGCAACATCAGCGTTGACGTTAAGGAGATGGCCGTCTTCAGATTCAGCCATTGAGGTGAGGACAGGGATATAGCCAGCCTCAATGGACTTCTCAATAGCATCTTTGTTGACCTTGGTGATCTTGCCAACATACTGCCACTTCTCCTTATCAAGGTAATCGGCTATAAAAGCACCGCTGATCGATCGAGTCGCAACACCGAGCTCATCCAGTCGGTTAATAAGCTTCAGGTTCTCTTCAAGGAAAAGCTTGCGAGCAATACCCAAGGTCTTGGCGTCAGTAACTCGGATACCTTCTTCGAACTGGGGCTCAACCCCAGCCGATTCAAGAAGAGAATTCATTTGAGGACCGGCTCCATGGACTATAATGGGATAAAGATTCATCTCGGAAAGAAAAACGAGACTTCGGCACAGCTCGTCTAAGTATTCGGAAAGAATGGCACCGCCAACCTTGATGACGGCAAACTTCTGTGACTCAACCGAGGTGAAGAGCTTCAGGTACTGCTCACCCTCCCGCCTGCTGCCAATGCTGTTGATGGTCTGCGCAACAATCTCCCGGGTCCTATCGCGGCCAGGCAAAGAAGCGAGGGCCTTGGTTGTAGAGAGGGCTCGGTTGGCGTTGATGGATCGGAGCGCAGTCGGAGCGGCAGTCTTGACATTGGAGCGAGCGACGCCGGGAGCGACTCGTCGGGCACCAGCCCGGAAAGCTCCAGAAGTAGCGGAAAACATCTTGCTTAAGCCAATTGACTCGACGATGGCAGGGAGATCGTGCAATGGACAGAGGGGAGGGATGAGGAAGAGAGGGCGAGGACGAGGACTGTTGACTCTTTTAGAGAGAAGATCGAGAGGCCCGCACGGCAAGATAAGGCCCGGGTGAGTCAGTGGAGACTAAAAAGGTGTAGGGAGCTTAAGGTAGGAACCTGGGGTCACCTCCAATGGAGGGGCAACAGGCAGGGCTATCAAATTTTCTTCATGTGTAACCAACTGCATTATGCATAATTATTCTATGCTCGTATAACCGTGTTAGAAGTCGGGACTGGTCTTTGATAGTTCTGTTATTGTAACTTGCAATATATCAAAAGCTCAACTGGTAGATTCCTCAGAGTCATCGTCTCTAACCATCCACCATCGATCCGACACCGCTTGCAGAACCTTAGCTGACCGGGGTCGCCTTGCTGGTCTCCATTGCATCATGATAGAATTTTTTCCCATCAAGCTCCATCATGAAAAATACCATGTTCGAGCCGTCTCATCTATGACCTGTAAGTATGGACGAGTAATCAATCTTTGCCTTAAGATTGACATCATTTGTTCATCTTTGCATTGAAATATCTACAGCGAAGCGGCAATGGTAAAAATGTCCCATTCATCCGCTGCAGGTCTTTCTACCAAGGCAAACTCACCGAGGTCCAGTAACACGGCTACATTCCCTGATCCCCCCCTCGTCAAAAAATCTCAGATGGTGATGAGGCATTATCAATCAGTCGGCGTTATCAATCTACTCCTACCCACAATACCCTTGCACTTACAGAAGAAGCCCACTACCAAATGACGCCAACAGAGGACCCATGGTTCCGGTACGTCGAATCTTGAGCCTGTAAGGAATCTCTTTCGTTCATCCTCAACGGACAAGATGCCATACGTGCAGGTAGGTTCCACTTTCGGGGCAACTATTGTTCGAGGCATGGTCTAGTCTAGTTCATCCAAATACCGGCTACACACGCCTCAGAAAGGGTTTGTCACAGTCGCCATGGGTTTCTATGAAACTGGGGCTTTCGTCGTGCGATAGGAATCTCCTATTAAAGAAGTGGACTAACAAGAAGGGATACTGTAAGAATTAGAGAGCTGACCCGATCCTCTGCCCTCAGAAATCATGAACCGTCACTCGCCATTCCTATCTTCGGTCTGGCAAGCAGACTGCCGCTTCTTTGCGACCAATGACACAACACGAGGAGCTGGGTTTGATGACAAAGATCCGCGGAAAGGTATACATCTCAATTAATCGGGGAACGCCTAATCTCAAACATCCAGCCCGGTCTTAAGTTCTAGGAGCCATACTGAGACCTCGTCATCAGTAAGTCACCCCAGGAACGAAAACTGCCAGCATAACATTGACCGGGACCCAACGTGAACAAACTCCATCGTGCTCAAATCATATTCCATTGCAATAATGGCCGATTGCCCAAAAGTTCCATTTCCCATGGTCGTAGCTTGCGATATTCGATGTCGTCATGTCCCAGCGTGTGTATCGTAAGGACCAAGTGGTACCCAAACAGATGATTGGGCTATTAACGAGTAGCTACAACTGGGGAGGATTAGCAAGATCTTCAACAACACATCTTTCACAGATCGATGACATACCAGAGGGGACAATGATGATGACCAGTAGAATGATGATACCGATAATCAGACACATTCGCATCTTCATATCCTTCCACCACATCTGCTTGCGGACTCTGTTGGCTCCTCGACGGAAACCTTGTGCCGAGACGGCCAAGTTGTCGGTCTTATCCTGAAGAGCATCCAGGCGCTCACCACGTTGAGAAACCTTGTTGATGTTGTCACGCATCACACCCACGGTATCATCAATTTGCTGCCGACTGCATTAGTTCATATCCAACACTATATACATTGCATCGCTGGTGATGTTGAGGTGCGGCGTGGGTTGGACACTGGCGTCGCCTGATGGCAAGATTACCAGAATGTTTGGCACACTGAGGCAAGTGGCGTTTGGTCGGGTTGCTCGGAACGGATATCATGATGCTGCGTAATTGCTCTTAGGCTATTATCGCATGACTTGCCGGTGGCCCGTTGGTGGCTCTTCGAAAAATTGCGATTCTATCGCAAATCGTTCGCAAATTACCAAAAGGAGGCGTCATCCGTCATCCGTCATCAAACAGCCTCGTCGCCAGGTGTCGCAATCCATGACCATCCGAAAAACACCAGCGCATCACGAAAATCATCCAAACAAACTTACAGCTTGTAGCGCCTGCGTCCTGGCATTACCGCCAGCGCCCTGTTGTTGGGCTCCAGCCTGGCCGCTGGGGATGTAAGGGTCGTAGGGGGCTTCCTGCTCAGGCATTTTGGCTGCGGTTTGGAGATGTTCAAGTCGCTAGGAAATAGCAAAAGGGTATCGGTCGGGATAGCGCGAAAGGGTGGAAAGTGCAGGAGAGCAAGTTCGCGATTACGGTGCTGTCGTGTCGTGTCGTTGTGATATTCGAAAGGAGGAGGTTGGCGTAGCGAGAGGTTGGAAGAGGGAAGTTGATTGTGAGACGCTGCGCTGGCCCAGGCGAAACAAGTAGTGAGTGACCAGGTTGCAGGTGAACCTAGGGCGGAGCTGGTTTTGGGGCGCTGCTGGGTGACGAGGCCCCCGGGGGGTTCGGGGCGGGCTTCAGATGGGCTGCGGTTGCGTTAACGTGCGCGATTGACGTCGTGGCTAAGTACTTCTACATGATTCGAAGGCCTACGGATAACATAACTTACGCTTTGGCAATCAAGAGTCTTTGTCCTTTTGAATTTATCAGGGTTCATCTGGTTGGCTGCTTATTAGGTACGGAGGTAGTTCGTCCATTCTACGGTTCTATTTTTGGCCATGGCAGTCAATAGACGCCATGGAGCACTTAGTCTGCCTATAAAAAGTGCTGTACGTAGCAAATATCCTGACCTGTCCTACTGCAAATCCTTCCAGTTCATTGCTCGCACTTGCTGGGAGAGTAGTTGCACTGTAAAATATTCGCGCAGTGATACGTTCCTCCTGTTGCTTTGAGTCGCGGTACGCAATGCCTAAAAAGGTTATCCATCCAATGGAACTGGTGATGACAGACTCATGTGATGCTGTAACCCAAGTCGTCCCTTTTCAGTAAGCGCGGAGACGCTGCCCGTATTCGCATCCATGGACCGCCACAATCAGCCACGGCTCACCTCAGCAACCACGCCACATCCGATTCAATCGAGTGTTAGGCATCCACATTCGGGTACCCTCAAACAGCCCATTCATGCACTTGGAAACACATGAACGAGGGAGGTATAACTTGTATTAGTGCTCAAGGTTTCGCCAGAAAGACTTGCTACAACACAGCAGCTGGTATAATTCCCATTGTTGCTGAAATATGCAATACCAAATACCTAGCCATAGGGTCTTGATAGGCCACGCAATAGACAGATATATTAGTAGGTACCTTAAGGTGTCTGTGACTGACATAGGTATCACAACTAGAAACAATGACGGTTACAGATTCTCAGAGTAGTTGCTGAAAGCTGTCCATAGAGACATTCTCTGTTGGGTTGTCATGAAACCCATCATGAAACCTTCAGGTCTGTGTTGGAAGCTTCACATGTGACTCTCAAAATATTAATGCCAACGAGAGACTACATTGAGCCTCACCCAACATCAACACCAATCAATGTCAGTACTATGTAAACTTGAAACCAGGGGTAAATAACTGCTATCAGTACTCTATCCTTTGGTGACTACGTCTTACTCTACTGCTCATACAAATGGAAAAAGGCATACATACATAGTAGGTGCCGTTATCCATGATGTTGTGTCACACGATCTATTATCACACCTATTCTGCGCATAGGCACGAATAGAACTGAACGGCAAGCATCTTTAAAGCATGATTTTCTGAACGGGAAACATTCTTAATTTAGTAGATCTCATTAGAACGCTGAGATAATGGAACCTAGATATAAGGGGTATAAATATGGGGGAGGAGGTCATTCTGTCATCATCATGATGGAAGAGGCTTCCAGATGTTGGAATATGCAGCTAACAAAAACCGACAACAGGGGTCTTCCAGATGACAGGATTCGATCGAAACGTCGATTCGATCTGGCTGATGTAACACAAACGGCTCGTGGTTGGGGCCAGGCTCCAATGCTTCACTGATTTTGTGGAAGACGTGAGAAGAGGAGAAGGATTCTGAAGCTCAACAAAACAGAGATCTATACACTATATGACTCATTCTCATGGCGACTGAGACTTCAAGGCATCAACAATTAATTAGGTAGTACGAGCATCTGTCACAGAAATATACGTCACCCTATGTATGGATGTCATGATATTGGATTGGACACAACAAGGTGTGATTATTTCGTCAAGCCGACCCTTAATGCAGCTTTGGTTCGTGAGCTACAGCCAATCATTCAAGCCGGATCTCCCTCCGAACTCGATCGTGTCCCTCCACAATTATAATTGATTGAGCTACAGTGCAATTGTGCGAATATGGCATACAGGACTCTGATCATTGGCAGATTGTTTGGGTAGCTGATTATAGCAGCGTTGAGTTGATTGGGTTAGAGATACACACATTGATTGAGAAGTCTCGTGTATTTGTGTGCACACATCCCTTAACTACTTAACATAGCACTTCCAACCTTCACTCATTTGGATGATGAAACACGTGAAAAGAGGCCCATGTAACGCAGAGATCACCCGTCACCGAATATCTTATCTGATCCCTTGCTTCCAGTCAACTGTGATACTACTTACCATCTTTGACGGTCCCCTTGCCAGTAGTATCACGAGTCCAAGCAATGTCCAAGAGATATCGCCAATTACTCCCTGTCCCTCCCAACGAAAGCTCGCCTCCCAACTCGCAGCCATCTGGATCTTCCTCTACTCCACGATCCTCCAGCGACGAACCTTTGAAGCGACAACGAATCGGAACACAACTAGCATGCAACTCGTGCCGTAAGAGGAAGATTCGTGTAAGCTTCTCAAGAAAAGTGGCAGCCTCTTTGTCCCTTTTAACACGATTTGTCAAATAGTGCGATGGAAGAAAGCCGATGTGCGAGGCTTGTCGACGACGCGGCGAAAAGGAAGCATGTACCTACGCCGAGACTCGAAGTCCAGGCCAGACGAGTAAGGAAACAGAGCAGATTCTGGGGCTGTTTGATATTTTGAAGACAGCGCCCGAGGCTCAGGCCATTGATATTTTACGAGTCGTACGAAGCCACGCAGATCTCGATATAGCCGTATCGATAATCCAACCGCGAATAACAAGAAACATCACTGACTGTGAACGCTCCCCTGAGCACCCTCCGCACCTGGGTCTTGAAGCTGAGCTCATGGCAAGACATTCTCTCGCCTTTCCAGCGCTCCAACCACTTGAATCTAGTATCTTGAAGTAAGCTGACTGGATGTGAAAAGCCTCACCACTCGCTATCTGGCCGACAAAGCCGTGTTATCGCAAACTTTTGCTGACATTTTACAGGAAGTTCTTTGGCGCCAGCCGGACATCATCAAGCACACAAAACGACATAAACATCCCGACAGCTAGCAGCGACCCGAACCCGTTCCCAGCCCATGATCCTACCCAGAGCCTGGAACCCACCCTAAACTCATGTGACGAACGACTAGAAGAACTGAATATTGGGTTTTGGACCTCTGTACCAATCGCCTCCGATCTGGCAGCAAAGGTCATATCACTATATCTGGAGACTGACCACCCCTTATTGAGCCCCTTCGATCCTAGCTTGTTTATAGGAGATCTGGTCCATTGTCGAGCCAAATACTGCAGTAAACTACTAGTCAGTACCATTATGTACTGGAGCTGTGTAAGTGGTCTGGAAGGAGTGTGGTGCTCGACTAGCCTCGCTGAGACAACAATAGCAAATGTACAGTGCGGTCGACTCTACTGTTCAGTCATTCATATCGCAGTTTTGTGAAGAGGCCGAAAAACGCTGGTCCCTTGAAAAGGCGTCAGATTCTCTGCTGAATCTTGCTGCAACACAACTGCTGGGCTTAGCATATCTGGGTAATGGAAAGGATCATTACGTCTTGACGTATGTATCTGAAGTAAATGCCATGGGGGCTCGCATGGGGCTTTTTGGCGTCGAGCAAAGCGTTGCGATTTCGAAAGCAAAGCAAGTGAGTCCCGAGCTACAAAGCGCGACATCATATGCTGCTTGGGGGGCTTTTAACTGGATAGTGTGGGTTCAGAAAGTCGAGATCTCAGACAAGATGTGATGTTAACATCCTCAGGCTTATGGCTTTGTTCTATCAACAACCTGGCCTCTCGTATCCCGAGTACCCCCCTATAGTCCCAATACCAGGACATGAATGGCATGACCCTTCGGAGCCCAGCCCCGAGTCTCATCAGCAGAGACCTAAACAGACGTACATGGGGGACACGTTTCCGATTATATGTCGATTTTGGAGAATAATGCACGAAGTGACATTGAAATACTATCGTGACCAGCCTTTCCCGCGCAAAAGCCTAAGCAGTCACATTGCACTCGCCTTTGCGGAATACAAATATCGAGAGTTGATAGCTTGGGCAGAAACACTGCCTCCGTCTATGGTGCGTTCAGAGCAGAGTCCGCATCATGTTTTGGTCTTTCAGTACGTTTCGACTTTCTCGCCTCTTCCCAATAATAGTCCTTCTGTTAGAGCTAACCGAATGGCAGTATCTGGCTCCATGTCGCTATTCTGTGTGTCCTTCGCCCATTTACAGTTCGTGCGAGGGACTCGCCGAAACCACTGCGACTGAAAACATTTCCCTGCAGGCGCAGCTCGCCTGACGCTGCATACAAGGCATCCGTGAATCAGCTCAAGCGTCTTGTGGTGGTATACCGAGAAAAATATGCATGTTCATCTTACACGATGTTGTGGCATACTGCTCTGATCCACATCGCCAATGCAATCTTAGGAGATACAAAGGATCCTGCCTGGCGCTTTTACCTATTCTTTTGTGTCGAAAGCTACGGAGAACTACGACAAGCATTCCGATTCGCCGAAACCATCGGTCGTAGCATATTGTCCATGGCGCTTCAGCAAGGCGATCTATCCGCCGACGAAGCACGAAGACTAATGGTAAAGTTTGAGGAGAATAGACTGACTAGTCCGTCGGAAGATATACGGGCGACTTTCATGGCTGATTTGAATCTTGCCATGACGGATCCTGAAGAAGCAAGTGTGGAGAGCCTGTCTGACAAGTTTGAGGACATTGCACTGTTTCGGGAGTTTACAAATGCGGGCGACTCAAGCGAGGATGAACCAGTAGAGTCTGATGATAAGACTTGGGACACGCTGTGAGAGGGAGCATTCACTGAATAGAATGGTCAGCATAAATGATCAGAAGAGGCTTGTTGAGCAAACAACTGGCTCAGAAGCTTCTTGAATAAGGTACCCTGAACAAGAAACCAGCAACGGAGTTGGGTTCAGACTCAAAATGATTAATAGAATAAGGCAACACAGTACAATTGCCGTTGAGCAGGAGGGGGAGAAGAAGATGTGCAACAAGCAGTACCAGTTATGCCTCGAACATGAGACAATTGGTAACACTGGCGTCTATATGAAAGTTGAACAAAAAGGAGGAGTTTGCGGTTAGCGTAACGAGGGGAACACCGTTGGACTAAAAGAGTGTGTTTGCGATATGAACCTCTGTAGGTGTCTCATTCAGTTCGCCTCGGCTATGAACAAAGACGGAACTGCTGATTAGTATCTGAGTCAACCATTTCCGGGGAACAAGTGTTTTGATGGTTGGTTCCACAAACACCAAAATGCCTGTTTTCGAAAGTCTGGAACCTTGATTACTTGGAAATAGTCAATATCAACGCTCCCATGGATTGACCTAGTTTGCGATGGGTCCATGGTTCGTCAGACTCGGCCGGTTTACGGAGAATCGATAAACAAACCCTTAAAACAAAAGAGAAATAGATCAATCGACTACCGACTTGACCCTTCCCGGATGCTTTATGCAAGCTCTTTTATGGCGCTTTGATACAAAGTGTGTTGAATCAGGGTATTGAGGTTAGGTAGGCCATGCCAAACTCCCATGCAAGTCATATCAGCATGATGAAGTGGGATGTCAAGGTGAACACGAGAATCTCGATAACAAATCTCAGCCGAGCAAGGACCGACCAGGGATGGATGTTCAGTCATGTACAGAGCACTGAGCGTAATCAAGCGACGGGCTTGGCCCCATATTCTTGTCTTATAGCCTGAACTTTCAAATAAATTCACTGGGTCAACCACAAAACCTCTCATATCACATACTCTTGGCTGCCGTGCTACCGAGACTTGCTCTTCACATTGTGATATTCTTTTTCAAGAGGTCGATAGGTAGGTATGTACATACCATTCAGATACAAACTGGACTTGGCCCGTCTGGGTTTGGCACATCACATCTGGATCCCTCACGCTAACTCGGCCGCATCGACGGAGCCTTAGAGCTTGCAGAGGGTGGAGTTTAGGGCGGCCGTTCCAGGTCCTCGCCTGCTCGTATTGGCAAATCTCTACGCATAAGAGGCTAGCTTGGACTTGGGGATGGCGGGTCGGAGGGGAATTTTAGCTGTGAGCTGCTAATAATGATGCAGTTGGATGGCATGTCTGTATATCCGAGGTGCCCGATACGAGTTGAATGAGTGAGTGGTATGCATTCATCTAACGATATTTCGAGGGGTGAAACATTCAAATGTTATCAAGAACAGTTAGTCAGTGACATTTCCTCCTCGTATCTCCATGGCTATGCCCGGGCTAACTAAGTACCTAGAGGATTGGATGGGACTTTTTGAATGGCTCCCGCTTACGGAAAAAAGGTTACTTTTATGATTAATTGGAGGTGCTGTACTCTGTACTTAGGCTGACGATGTACCTCGAATTGCTACACGAGGGTAATTTACTGCCATTTGCTCAACCTCTTTCTTGTACAAGCATCCAATGACTGGCGAATATACCATATATCTCCCGATATTCTTCTGTCAGCCCCCAATTGATCTCATTGTCATCCTTGATCAAGTCTTGCACTGAATGCCCGACCTCCAACTTTTAAAATTTCCATCCTTTGTGACCTTATAATAAACTGAGGTAAAAAAAAGTAGGTACCTTGTGCACCTAAGCTGGCTTTAGCTCTACCTTACCTTAAGGTAATCCCGCTTCTAATGCCTAACCCCTGCTTCTTTGTCGAGGTTCCTTCCATTCTTAGGTTCCTAGCCACCCCGGGCTGCCATCCCAATCCCCGTGTCCAGGGCGTTCACTCACTCATTGATTCATTCGCAGGTAACCTTCGCCCACGCCTGTCTCTCTCTGCCTCTCTCTCCACTTCTCATCGTCATCCTTTCGCTCGTTTCTTTCTCTTTTTATCTTTGCATCCTCATGAAGCTCGACACGTATCATCGTTGTCGTCTTTGAGCTTATCGCCGCTCTCGCTCCATCGTCGACATGCGCTTCCCGTCAACATCGAGATCAGAGTCAAGGCTCGGTGCAGGCGGCATCATAGCTGCCCTGCTACTGACGCTCAATCACTTTTCCTTGGCCTACCAATTGGATCCTAATTCGACGAGTGAGTTACACCGTGAAACAGTCGCCGAGCCGCTTGCTTGGTACTTTGTCCTCCCGATACCGCGCATTCTGACGTAGAAACTCAATTCAGGTTCGATTAAATCGATTGCCAAATCAATCGCCAAGGATATGGTTGGCATGTATCATGGCGACGAACCCGGACAAACACCAGGTCTACTACCCGATCCTTATTACTGTACGGATGCGTTCCCCAAATCGACATTGCTCCATATGTTGATACTAACAATTCCTGCCAGGGTGGTACGCTGGCGCCTTTATGGGAACACTCGTCGATTATTGGGCATACACCGGCGATTCTCAATATGTCGAAATCACCAAACAGGCACTTCTTTTCCAGGTCGGCGATCACGACGATTATATGCCTATTAACCAGACAAGAACCGAAGGAAACGATGATCAGGGATTCTGGGGGCTTACTGTCATGTCGGCTGCCGAGTACAACTTCCCCCACCCTGCAGAAGACCAGCCACAATGGCTTGGACTTGCACAAGCCGTCTTCAATACCCAGGCAGCTCGTTGGGATACAGAGCATTGCAATGGCGGTTTGAGATGGCAAATCTTTCAGGTTAGTGATTCAATTATGTGTAGTTTCGGACTTGCGCCATCATCACCTGTCAAAATCTTCGTGGCGTCACCAGGATGCCTAGCGTCAAATGTTTATCATCAGTCGAAATTGATATCATGGGCTAACAACCGATTACAGTGGAATAGGGGTTACGACTACAAGAATTCGATTTCTCAAGCTTGTTTCTTTGCTCTAGGTGCCCGCCTCGCTCTCTTCACTGGCAACAGCAGTTATGCCGACTGGGCAGATAGAACATGGGACTGGATGGAAGCAGTTGAGTTTATTGACCCTAAGAGCTGGTACGTTTATGACGGTGCTCATATCGGCAACAACTGCACGAAACTCGTCCCTTATCAATTCTCTTACAACGCGGGCGGTATGATTCTCGGCGCCGCTGCCATGTACAACTTTACCGAAAGCCAGGTCTGGAAGGATCGCCTCGACAATCTTCTTGTGGGTGCCAAAGTCTTTTTCTCAGGGCCTGAAAAGAACATCATGACGGAGGTAGCCTGTGAACCCGTGAAACTTTGCAACCTCGACCAGAAGTCTTTCAAGGCATATCTGAGCCGCTGGCTTGCTGTCACTACGCAATGGGCTCCCCATACTCGCGACATTATCATGCCCCTTTTGCGTGCTTCCGCTGTTGCAGCCACGGACAAGTGCACGGGAGGTGACAACAATCGAATGTGTAGTCTCTACTGGACCAAGGACAAGTTCGAGGGCGAAGTCACCATTGGTCAACAAATGGCCGCATTGGAAGTTACTCTTGCCTGCATGATCCAGGATCGACCGGCTCCGTTAACGAAGGACACTGGAGGGACAAGCAAAGCCAATCCTGGCGGTGGTGCCGAAGACGTTGGGCGAACGACCCCTGATTTGGATTATAAACCTTTACCTGCCGGTGATAAGGCTGGTGCCGCCATTATTACCATTTTGATTCTCGCTGGCCTAATCGCCGGTATGTTATGGATATTCTTTGACGAAACGTCAGACAGTGGCCCCATTGATCAGTTTCGGAGTTTTGGATCCTCAGTCGCTGCTGCCGTTGCCGCTCTGGCTGCTGGTGGGGGCGCAGCCGCGGCCTTTGGACATAAGAAGGACAAGAAGGACATCAACGAAAAGAATGCTGCGGTCTTCGCGACATCAAGCAATGGCAGCTCCCAAGAAAACACCAACAGCCCTGTTGCAAACGATGTGCCTGCCGGCGTTACCAATCAAAGTCAGGGGCAACATCGTCGGGTGTCTAGCATGCCTTTGGGGTGGCCACAAAACCCAGCAATGAGAGGAAGCACTCTATATGACTCCGACGGGGTTTATCCAGCGTCAACCTCGGCGCGGCAATCTCGAGGAGACTGGGCAGTAGGAGGTATTGGCGAATCAAGCAGTGCTGCAGGAAGTTCGGCTGGTGGCAATAGAAGCTACACACAACAGGAGAACGCGACCGGCGACACCACCCCAGGCACCGAGGAACCTGGCCTACCACACGACACGAACAGTAAGGGTGCCGCCCACACCGCCGAAGTGGGCGTGAGTCAACGTGAAGCTCCAGGAGCTATCGGGGTAGCACAGTGATCTTTTCCTGTGCCGGGTAATCATATTTTCTTGGTCAAAGGGGCTGAGACTTACGACATTCTTGGCAATACACGCGCAACTAGGGTTTAAAGGATGCTTGTGGCATTTTGGGGGCGTTTTGACGGTGACGGCGCATATAGGTTGACAGCCTGTGGGCAGGCTTTTGAGTATTATCTATATAACTTGGACTGGGGTGCCACAAGAAGGCCTCCTAGCTACAACGGCAGCGTCGAGGTGTCACACACAATTAAATACAAACTTACAGGTGTCTGTCCTTTCCGACAAGCTACTATATATGGCTCAGAGTAAGAGTAGTGCACACTTATTTCACGCAATATCTGGCTGGTCCTATGATCTGCCGTATTTTCCATCATCATTTCAACAACGATTTAATATCATCGACATACACATTCGCGCAGAGTCAATCTCCTATGCCATCAAATTAGTCGCTCATAGATTTTCTGGTGCTCGTGCCATTCAAGCTGCCTTGTGGTATGTTTCATGAAGCGCCTGTGTCTCCCGTTCAAGGAACTCATCGAATGTGCTCAGCGGGATTCCCCATACTTCAACTTCTTCCTTGGTCGCAAGCTTGGCCATGTCTCTCATGACAAGTTGACCAGCTATGAAAGGGTTGGTGGCTTTCTGATCCATTATCTCTTCATCAGAAAGGTACTCTCCCTTGAGATCCCTTCCCACGGCTTTGGAGAGTTTCTGTAAGATGGTTTCCACTTCAATCCACTCATCGGCATATGTGATCTCCTTTCCATGAAACTTGGTTGGGTGCAGAAATGCTTCGCCACCAAACTTTCCGATAGTGACTGTATCAGTCAAGGGGAGAACAGTGTTAGGTGTCATAGCAGTTGCGAAGACTCCTTTGTCAACGAGGTCGGGATACATTCTGACAAAGGGTTCGACATAGTTGGCCATGAAAGCTCCCGGGCGCAAGATTGTCCAGTGCTCGAAGCCTGCATCACGAGTCTGGTTTTCAATTGTATGCTTATTGCGCATGATTATATCAGTGAAGCTCCCTGGCTCCATGGCAGTCAGTTGGTCGGGATTGCCCGCGCTGAAGCCGCTTGAGAAGATGGCATGCTTGACGCCAGCTTCTTTGCCACTATTCAAGACGTTGGTTGCCCATCGCCTCTCAGCAGTGAGGTCTGTGAAGTCGGGCATAAGGACAAGAAAGATGCATGTACAGCCCTTCATGGCCTCTCTGAGAGCCGCTTTGTCGTCATAGTCTCCAGGAATTAGCTTGACCCCAATAGTCTCAAGAGCTTTGGCCTTATCAGAATTAGGATCGCGGGCAAGGGCGTGGACAGCGATGTCCTTGGATCGCAGGTAGCGAGCGACAGAGCCTCCCTGACAACCTGTTGCGCCTGAGACGAATATTTGAGGGGTAGACATTTCCAAGTTGTCAAACAACGTGGTGTGCAGATGATATGTGAGGCCAACTATTTAGTCTCTTTGAAGCACCACAGGCCCTCATTATATAGAAGATACCCGCGGACTGACTTGCGGAGAAGTCTTTCATCCCATAGATTACTTCATCCCGTCGCCGGAGATCCGCTATTCTCACGGCAGATGCCCCGGAACCGGAACCTCTTGCACCGGGCGGAACTCCGCCTAGTCCCACTTTTCCCGATCCTCTCCACTGTGCTAGATGCGTAATCGCCGTCAGACTTTCAGCTTCCAACATCCATCAGAATCATCAGTATTACTAATTTCACTTCCGGGCATTTATGAACCACTGCGGCTTTCCTTTTATAATATGTCTCTTACCGCTCGAGAACGCCGCAACCCTCCAACTCGGCGGAAGTCCTGTACTGCTTGCACCAAAGCGAAACGGCGTTGCGACTTTGCTCTACCCGCATGTCTCCGATGCTCTCAGAGACAGATATCTTGCCAGTATCCCACAAGGACTATACGGGGGCAGCTGACCCCTCAGTCTGAATCGCCAGAGACTGTACCACATTGTCTGTTGACCAGTGAAACATCCCCTCAAGTTTCTGGCAGCTTTCCCATCAGCGGGTCCATCATCGAAGATTTCAATACCATAATCTCAAGAATTGATGCAAGCTCCAATGGTCTGGATACATTTGATCTCCCACTAGAAGATGTGGCACTAGAACTTGCTCAACAACCTTTGGCATTAACTGGCCCGTCAACACAAGATTTTGGCAATGTCTCAGCACATATCTTGAATCGCCTTCAGTGGGCTGTTGATGAGATCAAAGAAGCTCCAAAGAAGATGGTTCTTGAGAATCAAACACCGTGGTGTCATCCACTCCTCTATAAAGATGCCATGCCTCGGTCTATGCAGGGTGAAGATCAGAGCTCAACTGTCGTCTGCGCTCACTAACATCAACGCAGATGCCCACTCCTCTTGTGCATTATACCTGGCCAAGAACCGCGTCAATTCTCCCATCATATTTCGTAGCATAGAATCTCGCGTCAACGACCTACTCTCAGCGCCGCCACCGATAACGCCCCTGGACTGTCTAGCTCATACACAGGCTCTCATCCTTTACCAGATAATAAGGCTCTACGACGGCGACATAGGTGCCCGTACATCAGCAGAGCGAATCATTCCAGCCATAGAGGCTTCCGCGATGTCATTGTTCTCCTATGCCCAGTTTGACATCGAGGGCACACCTGGCACGCTTCCGCTATACCCTATAGCCCCGACAAAGGCCTTCTGGCAAGATTGGATTGTCCAGGAGTCACTGCGCCGGACTCTCTTATTCTCATTCTATCTTGTACAGACATATCGTATCATGTCCGGCTGCAAGATGCTTCAGTGTGATGGAAGGCTTGGTCTATGCCACTCATGGACACTGTCGGCATATTTATGGAATGCTACGACCCCATTGGGATTTGCTGAAGCGTGGCGAGATAAGGACCACTATGTGGTGACAAATGCCATCTTTAATGGTGTCCTCGCTGAGGCAAAGGCAGATGATATAGATGTCTTTGGGAGGATTATGATTTCAAGTTTATTGGGACGAGATGAGGCTGAGGGTTGGTTTGCAAGCAAAGGTGGGAAACTATAGAAGGTCAATCAAGGTTCAGCAAAGCCCATGCGTTGGATGATAATAAATACAGGGTAAGGCAAGTGTTAAGAAATGGCCTTTTGAATACGACTTCAAACCCACAGTCTACTTTTACATACCTTCTTTGTGGCAATATCCCATATGATAACGAAATGCTCCTCACCATCTTCGATTCGCCGTCGAAAGTCGACATGAGATGCAATATGATCAAGATCTGTAAGTAACAGCGGGTTTAGCTCAGTTGGGAGAGCGTCAGACTGAAGTCAAACTTCGGGATTCGACATCTGAAGGTCGTGTGTTCGATCCACACAAACCGCAAGCCTTTACTTTTGCCTATCTATCTTTGGGTACGTCCATCACAGGCAGAGAGAGGGGGCTATTATTTTTAGTGTTTGGACTAAGATGCACCTAGACGGAGCCACAGGAATTCAGGGACGAAACTTGCCAACAAGGTGTCTGTCTAGTCTGTGACGCTGTCAATATGTGGCTGAGTATCACTTTTGCCCTGTATAAATGAGAATGAATAAGAAGTATCTCCTGTTGTTAACATGTTCCAAGGGTCATCAATGATTGAGGCTTGGAGCTTTGGTAGGGCCGAACAGTCAGCCATTTATCTGATTCAACGTTCAAAGGCTGTAGAACCCACCAATAAAAACATTAAATCAACATGATCGCACCATTTGACATCGATTGTGGGTCGAAAACGGAGCCGGTGGAAGTTACCCCCGGTCTCATTCGCGACATTGAACATGGCTTATCCAAGGGTCTAACCATGTCTTACATCCCCTTAAATAGAAATTCCCTAATAAATGCGACAGCGACGACGTAGTAGATGCAAGGACATTTTATGTTCCTGAGAGACATTTCGACGTCAAGTCATCATGTCCTTCCACAACTTAAAAACGAACCCTTCTAGGGAGGATCGCGACAATGCTTCGTTCCTCTCTCCTATCGCATACGACGACGATGCTTCGTCTCTTCACTCCCGTAGCGATCAAGATACCGATACCGACGATGACGAACTTATCTCGCGCGCGAGAAACAGTAGAGAACTGCGTGCCCATGATCGTATCGTCTTGATGGAAGAGGAAGATATCGACCGACTTGTTATCGATTCGCGACAAAAGAAAGAACGGGAGCGCCATGGCTCAGGACTCGCAGTACCTAATATAGGCAGAATGTTTGGTCGTCGAGGAAGCAGTTCAGGAAATCGTTCGATCAACAGTTCCGCCGAAAATCTTGTGATTGAGAAGCGAAAAACTCGACGCCAACGGAGACAGAAGAAACGAGAGAAACTTATGGAGCATGCTCAACATGGAGAGGACGGAGAGTTGATGTATGAGATGGAAGAAGGAGGTATGAAGGAAGGAAGCTCAACTGGCGAGAGTAGTGAGAGGGATGATAGTGACGAATTGGATCGACATCATCTAAATATGATTGCCGAAGCAAAGGCCCAGCGACGTCGCAGCTGGCGCTGGTGGGTCTTCATTCACTCCCTGATCGCCATAGGCTTCGCGATCTTGATTCTCTTAGCCTGGAAGCTATCCAAGAATCGCAGGAACAGATTCACCAAGGCGAACCAACCCCTGGTCAGCAATGGAACCGCCCTCTTTGCGCCCACGTCCCTCATCATCAGCCTGGATGGTTTCCGCGCCGACTTCCTCCAACGTGGATTGACGCCTACCTTAAACTCGTTCGTTGCTGAGGGAGTGTCGCCGAAATGGATGCATCCTTCTTTTCCATCAGTCACCTTTCCGAACCATTACACTCTTGCGACAGGCTTATATCCCGAAAGCCATGGCATCGTCAGCAATACCTTCTGGGATCCTGACATGCAATCGAAATTCTACTACACCCATCCTAGTCAGAGCCTTGACCCAAAATGGTGGGGAGGAGAGCCTTTCTGGGTTACAGCAGAGAAGCAAGGGGTTCGGAGTGCTGTCCATATGTGGCCAGGAAGCGAGGCACATGTCCTTCACACTGAACCAAGCTTGATGGATAAGTTCAATGGCAAAGAAACACTTGAGAACAAGGTCTCCAGAATCATGGAGTTTCTTGATATGCCCGGCTTTGAGGACAAGACCGTGGACACTGCCAACATGCGACCACAATTGATTGCCGCTTACGTTCCTCATGTCGATAGTGATGGTCATAAATTCGGTCCCAACTCCACCGAGATCCGCCAAACCATCAGTAATGTGGATAGCATGCTGGGACAGATCTTCCATGGTCTTGAGCAACGTAACTTGACCGACATTGTCAATGTGATTGTCGTCTCCGATCACGGTATGGCAACCACAGATATCTCAAGACTAATCCAGCTCGAAGACCTCATCGATACTGACAAGATTGAACATATCGATGGCTGGCCGCTCTACGGTCTTCGTCCCAAGAATCCCGACGACCTGAAAGGACTCTATGATGAGCTCAAGGAGAAGTCAAAGTCAAATCCCAACTTTGAAGTCTATCTTCGTGATGTCGACATGCCCGAGCGATATCACTTCTCCAAGCATCACCGCATCGCCCCGTTGTGGGTTGTTCCTGAGACAGGATGGGCCATTGTCACCAAAGACGAGTTCAATGTTGAAGAAGGAAAGAAGAAGAATCTCGTATATCATCCGCGAGGCCTTCATGGTTATGATCATGAGCATCCACTTATGAGGGCCATTTTCATTGCCCGTGGCCCTGCGTTCCCCCACCCAGCGAACAGCCAGATCGAAGTTTTCCGTAAGTTGATTTCTGAGAGTATGCTTTTTCTTCTCACTTACCTGATTTGGATGACCAGAAAACATTGAGGTGTACAACATGTTGTGCGACTCCGTTGGTTTGACGCCTAGCCCCAACAACGGGACTTTACGGCTTCCCCTGAAGCCCATCGGCGTGCACAAGCCCGAAGATACACCCGAGGAACCTGCCGATCCTCCGTCCGCCCCCAAGAAGCCGGCTCGCCCAACTTTGCCAGAGAAGCCAAGTCATCCCGAGCGGCCAACTGTGCCTCAAAAGCCCACCCAGCCTGAACGACCTACGGTCCCAGTTGCCCCTACGCAGTCCGCCAAGGCGACAGTCTCACTCAAGAATCCCGTGAAACCATCGAAGTCGGCTGTCCCCTCTAAGGACAGCGGAGGTAAGGATGGTGATAGTGACAGCGACAGCGATAGCGATAGTGACAGTGGCGACGTTGACGATGACAAAGACGAAGGAATTTGGGATTGGTTCACTCACAAAGTGGAGAAAGTCTGGCATAAAATCACTGGAGATGATGATTGAATTGTGAATATCTAGGTACCCAGGTTGGAAATGTTGTGCATATTTCTTTGTATTTTGCGGCGTTCAAAGGGGCCATGATGGAGCACAAGGCGTTTGACATTGCGACGGGCATGATGAGGCTTGTGATTCGTCCAAGCAAAGTTGGTACAAATCTGATATCCTTTCCTTTTTCTCCTCTCAACCTTGCCTGCTTGAAAATGAGGCGGAATGCTGTGCTCACCTCACACTGGTGTTGCACTTTGTTTGTGTGACCTTTGTGCTCTTTGCAAGAGTGCCACGTATAAGGACATTTTATCAAGAGGCGGTGTACACTGCATGTTGGTGTTCATTCACATAGTCTATTCCCTTGAAAACGTACTTTTGCCTGCATCAAAGAGGTGGTGGGATTTGAGACACGGCCAAAGAACATTTGTTGCACTCCGCCTCAGTTTCCTGCATAGTACCTAAGGTAGGTTAAGGTAAGTTGGTGGGTATCATACCTTACTTAGGCTAGGTAGGTAGGTATATTTATAATACCTTGGAGTCATACCTTTTCTCAAGAACTGCCTTATGTGAGGCTCCCTATGCTGTAATGCCGTATAGAGGTCTCTGTCTGAAAATGACTGCAGTAGGCTACCTAACTCAGCTTAGGTGGCGCTAAGGCAGACTCTGATAATGATTAATGATTTCATGCAAGGGATCCATTCCATTTCAAGGTGGGGGGGCACTGCCTGTCATCCATGATTGCCCCTCCCCCACTACAATAGGTACAATGGCTGTTGCTGCCTGCATTAGCTCCTCAGGCCCTCCTCCACTTTCAACTCCATTGAATCGCTTAACGCGTGACGCGGCGAGCTCCTTCCCATACTCCCGGTATAATCGTCCCTGAAGGAGCTCCACCTCAAAATTAAATGTAAACCTTACAATAAACCGCCATACAACTTCAGCCGCTTGCAACCTTCATTTGTGCACGTGCGAAGAATAACGTTCTTTAACATTACGCATCTCGCGATCACTGGTACTGCGAGATCGTGATAGGGATCCTGATAGGCCGGCCATCACTACCCTGCCGCCTCAAGAATCCGGAGGTCTTGCTGCGTACCCTTGGAACATTCATGGGCGGCCCCTTGCCTCCGGTGGCCTGTCGCTGTCGCTGACCGAGAGGGTCTTGAATGCTGTCGTTGCGCCTGTGCGCTGTCTCATTCGGCTTTCTCAAGGCTGCAGCACAAGATGGCTGACACAACCTCGATGAGTCTCGAGGAGATCCAGGAGGAGCTGACAGTGCAAAAGGTTGTCTTAGAGTCCCTTTCTGAGGCAACGTATGATGGGGCTGAGGATATGAGACAAGAGGCTCACTCGGAGATCGTTCGCCTCAAGAAGCTTCTTCAAACCTTGAAACTGAAGAAGGAGCCTGGTACTACTAGTACGTTCCACCCCTCAGCATAACCCTAACGGCATTGTTTCTCGTTGTCTAATATCACTTGCAGCTGGTGAATCTCATTACCACGTCCCCGAAGATCGTTTCCCTGGATCATCAACTCTAGGTACGAAGCTCTTGAAACATACTCTATGCACATTTCATATGTGATTTCTTCTTTATTGCCCATGTCATATCTTGAGCACTCAAGCTCTTCTGACTGGATCTTTTAACTCCATGTGTTACTTTCCAATCCCTGATTTTATCACTCAATAGGCCTGCAGCCAAGAGCATTAAGCTGACCTTTCTCCAGAGAATGGTGAACCTGGAGCATCAAAAGCCATGCAATCTCCATCACGACACGGTGCCTGGCGTTTACCTGATCGAAAGAGGGGTGCCGACTCAGCTCGCCTCTCCTTCCATGACAATCATGCCAAGACACGCCGCATTTCCCCTGAAGATAATACCTTCTCAACTGCCATGGCCTACGGCAATGCTGACGACCATATTGACTTCATAGACCTTACTGGGTAAAGCTGCTTGGTAGTATTATTGTCTCCTTCACTGCTGACGGAAGAACACCAGGGACGATGATGACATAGGATCCGACTTCATCGCTGAACAACTCAAGGCTGAAGAGAGACAAAAGCAGGAATGGGCAGACCAACAGCTCGCGAGACAACTTTCGAGTCAAGGCCCTTCCAATCAACCTTCAGGCTCACAATCTTCTCAAAATAACGCCTTTACACGACTCATGAACAGCCAGCCTGCCCTTTCTACCCCGCTTGATGACGCAGATGACGACCTCTTTCGGATCCCTGGCGCTTATGATGCGCGCTGGGATGATTCTTCAGGCGCCGGGCCAGCTTTCAACATACCCCAAAGGCGAATGGTCCCTCAGTACATACCTGTGGCAACATCCTCAAACCACAATGCCATCAAGGACGACCCGGATCTTATCTTCGCCGGATCTGTTACTCGCCAACCACCAACTCCTTCTGGCCGTCCAATCCTGGCTTCCGGCATGAACTACCCAAACCTGACTAGGCGTCATCCTGGTGCGCCTCCTGCTGGCGTCTGGCCTAACAATTACAGCTCACCCGGTTCTTCATCAAATTTATCAGGACTCGCCAATTTAACCAGATGGAGTAACGGGCTTGACTTCGTGAGCGGGCTAGATGCCGATGGCACGCCAATAAACCCCCATCTGATGAGTTTCGCGAGAGAAGCGGACAGTTTCCATACGCCTCAGCTAGACCAAGGAGAACTCGATGCTCTCCTGAAAAATATCTCTGCTGATATGGATCTTCCCAAGGCAGGTCTAGGAGAGGCACCAGAAGGGTTGAAGAGACCCCTGTATCCCCATCAGGACATTGCTCTAGCCTGGATGAAGAAAATGGAATCAGGGACAAACAAAGGTGGTATTCTTGCTGATGACATGGGGCTTGGGAAGACGATTTCAACACTTTCGCTCCTCTTGGACCGACGGGCACCCACAAGGCCAAAGGTGCGTATCTCTGATTGACAAACAAGTTAGTGTACTAAGATGTTAGACAAACCTCATCGTCGCCCCTGTGGCTCTTCTACGTCAATGGGAAGAAGAAATTGCTACCAAGACCAAACCAACACACCGGCTCTCAGTATATGTTCATCACGGCAAAAAGGCCTCGATTGATGAGTTGCTTAGATACGACGTGGTGCTGACAACATATGGTACGGTGGCACAAGAGCTCAAGCGATTTGAAAAGATCGTGGAGGATCATAAGGAAAGGGGAGGAAACATCAACTGGAACGACACGACCATCAGTTCCAAACTATCACTTCTGCACCCAGTCAAGGCCCAATTTTACCGTGTCATTCTTGATGAGGCACAATGCATTAAGAACAAGGATACAAAGGGTGCCAAAGCTTGCACCCAACTGAAATCGATCCACCGATGGTGTCTGACAGGAACACCCATGATGAATGGAATCATAGAACTGTACTCTCTTGTCAAGTTCCTGAGGATCAAGCCGTACTCGAAGTGGGAAGAGTTCCGACAGGTATGCCAATCAGCTTTCAAATGCCAGTTTGTCGCTAATGCTCAGTCAGGGATTTGGTGTTCTATTTGGCCGCAATGGAGACCCCAAACACGTGGCCATGGATAAGTTACAAGCACTTCTCAAAGCCATCATGCTCCGACGTAAGAAAAGCTCAAAACTCAACGGTAAGCCTATCCTTGTGCTCCCCGAGAAGACGGAAGAAATCATCTATGCCGAATTGTCACCTGAGGAGCGCGATTTCTATTCCCAGCTTGAAAACCATGCCAGGGTCCAGTTCAGCAAATATCTTCGTGAGGGGACGGTCAGCAAGAACTACTCCAACATTCTTGTTCTCTTGCTTCGCTTGCGCCAAGCTTGTTGCCATCCACATCTCAATCTGGATGTTGACGAGGCCGCCTCTTCGTCTATCCCGGATGAAGATAAAAAACAGCTGGTCAAAGAATTGGATCAAGCTATAGTGGATAGGATCAAGGAGGTCGAGGCGTTCGAATGTCCTATCTGCTATGATGCCGTTCAATGCCCCAGCTTTTTTATTCCCTGCGGCCACGATAGCTGCAGTGAATGCCTTGTTAAGATTGTAGAAAGCGCTTCGGCGGTTAATTTGCAGGAGGGAAATGAAAGCAGCCGGGCTAAGTGCCCCGTCTGTCGCGGCCAATTCGACCCTGTCAAGTGTTTTTCCTACGCAATCTTTCGTGAGGTGCACATGCCGGAAACCGTCAAGAAAGAATCCAGTATGGAACCGGCTGCCCATGAATCTGACGACGACTCAGAGTCAGAGTCAGAGTCAGAGTCAGATTACGAGTCAGATGATGAGGTGGACAAAAAGGGCAATCTCAAAGGTTTCATTGTTAACGACGAATTTCCGGATGAGGACGAAAAGGTATCGGTCAAGATACAGAGCAAAGGAAAGGGGAAACGGAAGAACAAGGGGAAGGCAAAGTCATCGGATGTCAAGCCTGTCATGCTTAAGACCCTGCGCAAGGAGGCTTACAAGAACCGCGAGGCGTTCAAAAAGTACATGCGATATCTACGTAAAACTTGGGAACCCGCCGCTAAGGTCACGGAATGCATGAATCTCATCAAGAAGATCGAGGAAACCGGTGAGAAGACCATCATCTTTTCTCAGTGGACCCTGTTATTGGATCTGCTACAGGTCGCCATGTCACATGAGAAGATGGCTAAGCCAGAGAGATACGACGGTTCAATGTCAGCAACTCTTCGCAACATTGCAGCTCAGAATTTCCGCGAGCGAAAGGACACCAAGGTTATGCTGGTTTCCCTCCGAGCTGGAAATGCAGGCCTGAACCTCACCGCCGCGTCTCGGGTTATTATTATGGATCCTTTCTGGAATCCATACATCGAGATGCAGGCCGTCGATCGAGCTTATAGAATTGGGCAACAACAGGAGGTGAAGGTGTATCGCATTTTGACCAAGGAGACTGTCGAAGACCGAATCGTAGAATTGCAAAACAAGAAAAAAGAGATGGTGGAGGCTGCACTGGATGAGACTGCAGGCAGCAAGATTGGTCGTCTCAGTATCAACGACCTCAAGAATCTTTTCGGATTCAACCGCTAATAGATGTATGTCGACCAACAAATGTCACGATATCAATTATCACATTGTACAGATCAGGCTTGTTTTTTTTTAGAGTTGGACGAGTTATGACAGATACAGGGCTGCGACCTTAACATCGTGGGAGCCGAACGGCCATCTCGCGGCGTTAATTCGACTAAGGAATTTCCTTAATGCGATCATGTGAGCAACGGGACATGGACAATGATTCCACCATGGTATATTCTGGAGTGTGGGCTCAAGGAAAATGCTTCGCAGATGTTTGTTCAGTGTTGATTGCAGGTGGCGTGCATGTTGCACTAGGGCGAACAATCCGTTGATGAACCATGTCAACGTTAGAGAAATGATTTCAGTACATATCACATTGTTTCCAGTTGGGAGGTAAGAATGGGCGTGATTGTATTGTATGCATGGTGTGACTATACTACACCACAGCTGGTGTAACCCTCTTGAGCACTGTCAAAAGCTGGGCATGTACTGTCCACATTCCTCTCCTACCCTTTCAGCCGAAGGCGACCCAGTCTTAGAGGTCCAATTTGGAAACCTCGGTATCTATGATGTCCTGAACGTGTATTTTGGTAGCGTCGTCTGACCACGTCCATTCCTGGGACACCAGTTGCCCGTCAACGATAGACGTGCTCTTTAAATGGAGGGCCGGCTGTTCCGTGACTGTGAAGACCATCCGGCAATCCTCGTTCTTGGCGTTGAGAATGGCATTGCCCTGTACGCCTTTGGACCATGGCGAGGGGAGAATAGCGAGGTAGTGCTCGACGAGAAGGCGTGTGGTAGCAGTGCCGAGGTAATCAGCCAGTGCATTTGCGTCTGGATATCCTTCCCGATATGGTGCACATGCAGCCGAAAGAGGTGAGTTCGGGGGAGTGATTACATAGTAATAAGTCGCTGTGACGGGCATGAGGAATGTCCGGCCGCGGACGGTGAAGCTGACATTGGGAAGAATGGTTAGTTTGATGTTGAACTCGATGGGCTGAAGCATATTCCGAATCATGATCTGCGACGATGCAAGTTGGTTGGGTCCCTGATTCGCGGGATCTGAGTCAGTGAGAGAAATAGGGGTTGTGCTGAGGACGAAACGTGACGGGAAGCCAGCGCGCTGAAGAGATTGAACGAGGACGCCAATGTGCTTAGTAACGACTTGGACGTTGTGGAGGTGCATGAGGCGAGCGATTATAGGACGGAGAAGAGCATGTGTTTGCTGGCCTCTCGATCGTGGGATGTGAGGCGGAATAGGGCGAGTTCTCGTGAGCTCGTTCTGTCGATGAGCGTAGCTAAGGAGGGTATGCAGCGCAAGGGATATCGTCTCAGCGATTTGGTTATCAGGGAGATCATCATCTGAAGAAGCTAGAGGGCCAAGCGGCACCAGCTCTAAGATGACCCTTGATTTGGATGCTGGATCAATATCGCAGATGAGGCGGGAGTCGTATGGCTTGACATCGTATGCTGCAAGAGTGCGAGCTTCGCGTGTCAGTTCGTGCCATAGCTCTTGTGAGAAGATGGTATTTCGGGCTTCGAGAACACGCTCTTCCAAGGGAGCGTCAGCAGCCGTCTCAGCTGGTAAAGCAGAGCGACCGGTAACTTGACCGTCTCTTTCATATGTCACAACAACTCGCTCAGATACTCCTCCCAGCCGGCCGCAATCAAGCTGAACTGCCCCGTCATTGCCTCGCCTCATGGGTGCTAGACTATTCCTGTACTCGGGTGCAGCTATTGGTTATGTTAGTACGGTCGTGCGCTGGCAAACCCATCCAAATTAGGCATACCTTCTGAGAAACCGAATCGAACACCAAGTGTGTGCCTTTCTTGAGGCACTCTGGATATCGACCACCCGGATTTCTGAACTGCTGTAATCTCCTCCCAGTACTTGCCCTCAACCGTAACTTCTTTCTCCAGGAACGCACTAGCAGCCTCGGCAGCATCCCGTGCTTTGTTCGTCTGTATGAGTGCCAGACCCAATGCTATATTCTCCTGTTCCTGTACTTTGGCTGGAGTCACGGGTGGGTTATGAAGCCTGTCGGTGCCCAATGTACCGATTCCAACCATGTCGCGTAGGCCTTGTGACAGAGTGACGCCAGCCTGTGTAGGGTTCTGTTTCGACATGAGGAGGGAGAGGAAGTCGAGGGTAAGAAGAGCTGTATTTCCTGCGGCGCTGAGAGATGTCAGTTTATGATCATGTTGTAGGATATATCGGCCAATTATCTGGGCCGACGCGGGCTTCCATACTCAAGATTCTTTAGCATTTCCATGCGCACTTCCTGGAGATCTCTCGGCGCATCCTGGTCGTCGTCGTCGTCTTGGTCCCCATCCGCCATATCAACATCTCTGTCCAGCGCATCCCCATACTCCGCTTCCTCATGGGCAAGCTCTTCTCTTAGCTTGGACTCATTTATAGCTCTGAAGCCACCAGGTTGCGCGTTGGCGCGAGCAATAAACTCTGCGATGTTCTGAGGTTTGCGATCGGCGACGGGAGATGGTCGTATAGACAGCGGTTGGTCGTCGCCGTGTGCCATGATGAGTAGATTTCAGGTGTCTTCCTTCGTTCCGTATCGTGTGCGTGTAATCAATGACGTTTGGGTATATTAAAAGGTATCCAATTGCTATTCTTTGTTATAGTCGCGTTGGTGATGGTGATGTTTGTCTATGAAAGTTTCGGGCTTCTCTACTTTAGCTCCCGTTTGAGGCCCGCGACACCCATGACCGCGGGGCCAACAGCTTGAGTGGGTCCTCCAAGTACAGGGCAGCTTCACTCCTGCTTATACTGTAGTACTTGACCTGAATTGAAACGAAGTCAGATTTCGATAACATAGATATTTCAATGCTGATATAAATATTTCTATCATGTTTTCATAACAAAGATAGTATGAGATGGTTTCACGTATTTACCGAATGCCTCTCTCATCATGATTATTATGTCTCATGTCTTACATCAAGCTGCGCTGCTGTACCATCTCACTTCTTATAAAATGCTAAGCAGGAGCAGAACTGGTTATAGAGCTCAAAAATCTCTAATTACAAGGTATAGTTCATCTACTCTTTCTATATGTAGGTAATTCTTGTCTTGCTGTA
The DNA here is from genome assembly GCA_012932015.1 of Fusarium acutatum. Lineage (NCBI taxonomy): Eukaryota > Fungi > Ascomycota > Sordariomycetes > Hypocreales > Nectriaceae > Fusarium > Fusarium acutatum. The sequence continues at coordinate 20,425 of JAADJF010000073.1, read as the reverse complement.
AAAGTCGGAAAACTCCTCCCACCCATATAACCAACCAAAAATAAACTCCTTTCGCCGATGCAATGCTGTACTTGTAACTTCGATATTGTCTACTCATTCTTTATGCTGCTTGAGCTACTCCACGCATCTGCATCATCTGTTCGGCGATGCCCCTCTCGTTGCAACATTCTCCATCTTCTCAGCTTCGACTGAGGGTTGTCACCCGCCATCGTAGGCATCAGATCGTCCTCAAGAATTGGGACTTCACCCAACGGGTCGAGTTGATCGATGATGTCGGAAATCTCAGTTGGTGGAATCGACTTGAAGACTGCCTGGACATCATTATGGGGTGACAGAGATGTAAACTGCCATTTGGATCGCTTGCCAGAAGCACGTCTGGACTGCATCCAAAGACGGCGCCGCTCCACAAAGCTAATGAGGAGCAGAGTTGGCATGTTGAGAGTTCGAATAAGGGCCACGTTGACAATGTGGAAGATTCGAGCGGTGGTGACAAGCTTCAGGGGTAGGAGCACCATCAGAGCCAAAATATTGAAGGGGGGGGGGTAGGCAAAGATAGAATCACTCTTGACGCCCTCGAAAGTCAAAACAGCGCGTCGGAACTGAATCTCGGCCGTTTCGTCGGCCACAATCTTGGAGAATGTGTTTGTGAGCATGGCAATGAGAATGGTCAGAAAGAGCGTGTTGCCCAGGAACGCAAAGGCAATCATCAACGCGGGACCAAGGATGATATGGAAGCGCACCGACTCCTCAATACCCTCACCATCTAGACCGAACCAAATCCAGAGCATCCATTTGCCCACTACGTACCAGCTGAACTCCTCATTGCCATCGTTGCTCGCACTAACAAGCCACTGCAAAGCGAGCAGAAAGCCGGTAAAGCACCATGTGGCAAGGAAGGTCAGTACAGTAAAGTCCTTCATCATAGCATGAACAGAGATAAAGACAAGGTTGTTCGGCAGTAGGTTGAAAGCAACCCGGGTCAACATGACAGGTGCTGCAATACAAAGAATCGGTAGTCCATAGCCAGAATGAAGCTGATCGAGGAGAAAGTCGTAGATGCGGAGAATAAAATAGGCGCCAAAGATGGAAGCAAAAGTGATGTCAAGAAAGGCCCATAGGTTCTGTGCGTGAACTGCCCAGCCATGCTCGATAATAGCAGCCATCTTTTCGAGAAGCCAACCGAAGGTGTATATACAAAACGCGAACTCCCACATATTAACCTCAGAATGGCGAGAAATCATGGTCATGACGTAGAGCACCAGTAAGATGACAAAGTGAACGAGTTCGATGAGATTTCGGTTGCGAGGAACAATAAGACGGTGGTGGTTGAGGAGAGGTGCGGTCCGAGGGTCGTAGAGAGAGATAGGTCGTCGTTTATAGTGATCCGGAAGGAAATCCATAAATGAAAGGGGCGTGTAAATGATTTGACCGTTATGAACTGCATCGACAGCCCGTTGACAGGCTGCAGAGCTGATGAAGAACTTGCTTTCAGAGACAATTGCCAACTCAAGAGCTGTGACCTTTCTCTCAGAGCCAGAAGCATCACCAGATCCAGGCCATTGGGGTCGGTTAGCTGGACGCTCCATGTGACTAGGGGCTCCTTGGAATGGATCGAAGCCCTCAACGAGGATGTGCGAGAGCAGCAAAAGGCCTTGTGGCCCTGGGTTGTCCTCGTGGAAGCGGCGCAGGACCCGACTAGCGAGCAGCTCACATAGAATTGCACGCGCCTGGTTGACACTCTGATGGACCTCCTTAGACTGCTCTCTTAGGAAGGATACACGGTTTGCTAACAAGCAATAAACTGGCGGGAAGGAATCAGAGAAGACTCCCAGGTGAGATTCTGCGCTGCAAACTCACCGACTGAGATATCATCTGGATTATAAAGTCTTTCGACCAGAGGCCTCACAACCAGAGCGTTCATCTTGGGATCTCTGAAGTGCTCCATAGTATAAGGATCATCTGATGTATATTAGAATTCATTATCTATACACGACCTAGGATGAGACCTACCAATACTCGCAAGAACTAACCGTCGGACTCTACACTCAGGGAGAGTTAGCACGCTGACTCCTCACGATGGGCGTATTATGATTCTTGGCGAGCTTATACAACGGCTCACCAAGAACCTGCAGTTCTGAGCTGCAGGCAGGGATTGAGCAAGGATAAGGGCGAGTTTACCGGTGAATGTTCATATACACAGGAAGCTCAGTCGTCGTCAAGTTGAGCGTCGATCTGTTGCCATCATCGAGAATTCCTTTGGCTTCGGCATCTTCGGCCACAGTGAGAAAGCCCTCATCTTCATCGTCCTCGACAGGTTTGAGCCAAGCATTTGACTGCTCAGTACTTCTGCGTACCACCATCATGAGCAGAGCTGATGCTTACTATAGGTGTTGCACTTTCCGACAAATCAGATTGAGGGTCTTGAATATGAAATCCGAGACAGGTTCGACGTTGAAGAGAAAAAAACAAATAAAGTTACGAGGCAAAAAGGTGAGGCTCTCGCTTTACGTATTCAAGTGAAGCCCCCGTCTCCAATGTAATTTGGGGGTCATTATGCCCCTGAACTGCCATTCCAAAATCACGGCGACCAATGAGCGTCTGCCAGCCCCGCTACGACAGGTACGCGTCTTTAGTAGGCGAGATATTGATTGGATTGCTGTAATTGACTACGTGGATAAGCGAGTCGTACTAATCATTACGAGTTCTAGGGGACTTTAAACTATAATTATGCAGTGATTCCCATCATTCCGAGAGCTGTCAGTACCAGATTAGAGAGTTATCATTCTGCAGTTCGTTCAGCTCTTTACTGGGCTGCATAATTGCATGAGAGAAGCTAATGCTCATTGGAAGTTGGCGCTGATACCCCTGAATCCCTCTCCCCTTCAGAGAACTCCAGTTGCAGATCTGCAACGCTAAATCCAGGGTCCAGGGAACAGGAATTCGATTTCTGCAACGTGCAACCTTCAGAAGTGATATCGATAATGGAACGATCGAAGAATCAGCCTTTTAAGAATTTCGATCAAACGGCAGAACGACTTTCAACTGCCGAAATAAAGCATTGCCCGTCATTTTATTCATGTCACTATCAACAGCCGTCATCTAACTTAGCTCAACGAGGCTTGACTTGTCAAAGCGGAATCTACCATGGCCAAATTACATAAATATCTCATTCAGAAATTGGCAGATGGAATGGTCTAGGCCAAGGAACAAGCACCAAGCCCCTTGATACGTCTCTCCAGACTTCTAGCTCTACAATCCCCCTCACCATATAGAGTACGAGTATCATGTTTGATTCATATTAGAGCTTCCTCGGAAGTGGGAGTTCAGTTGCTTCAGGTGATACTCACATAGTTTGACTCTTCCGTCGCGGGCTCCTCGGGTTCCAACCAAGAAAGCCGTGTTTCCGCTGCTGGTCCCGGGGCTCGGCATTGTTTGTTCTTGATCTTCTTGAGCGTTGTGGGCGCTTCCTTGACATGGATTCTTATCTAAGAGGAAACTTCCGTCCTCTTGAGCTGTGTTCCGTTCGGTGACGGACATGTCACTCGTCTGTCCATACACAAACATCTCAGCTAGGTAGGGTAGTTTAAAGGATTGAAGGATTGGGTTACACTGGACTATGGTGACAGCTCGTGGGGCCTGCGAGTGCGTTCAGTCCCAAACTGATCCTGAAGTTGCCGGGATTCTGAAAGTCTCGTAGTGTATCCGTAGTCTGAAAAGACAACTTAGTTACTGTATTCAACAAGGTATATTCCTTAAACAGTCACGTCCACCCCCTCACCAGTAACACCTGACCATCGCCAGGTCTTGGCTACGAACGAGCTTGAATATGGGGTAACCTAGCAGCAGCCTAGTAAATGCTTGGCTCCCAAATGGTGGCGTCTGTATGCACACAAGTTTAGACGCCAAGAGAAACCCAGAGTGGCAGTGCATGAATGAAATCAAGCCTGGGAGAGAGAAGACAGAAATACGGAAACATAAGTTATTGGTTCTTTACGAAATACTGTACTCCGTAGGTTAAGGGCAAGCTCATTGACACATGCCACGCGACCTGTAACAAACATTCACCTCGGCTGGTTTAGGTCAGCGGAACGTAACACAGCTGATTGACCAGCATCAGAGAGGAGACTCAGCGTCCACAGCCAATGTCAACTCGGCGATTGATCCCATCTGCAAGGCACTCCCTGAGCCTGTTTCTCTGCCCAGCATTGAAGAGTCCGGGGGAGCAGCGGAGGGAGATCCGGCTAGCGGGGTCCCAACGGTGGATCTGATATGCGTCTTGATGAATCTGGAATTAAAGAAATGATTGAAGTTTTTGTGGCTTTTTTGGTGATACCTGCATTTCTTGTCAAACATGATTGTGTTCGAGGCACGTGTGTCGCCGGCAACTCAACGAGCTCCCTGATAGGGTCCGGTGCCTCCCGGTGAGGCAAGCCGCTGTGTAAGTGCCCAGAGTGTTGGGGGAAATGGTTCGAAAACATGACAGCTTTCCCATATTTTGGAACATGTTGACTTTTTGGGGTTGCATGGGTGTGTCTATGGACCCCCTGGGTCAGAAGGTCTTTGAGCTGGAGACGTGCCATCTTCAGTTCTCCATAGGGCGAAAATGATTTAAGTGTGGCGTTTATAGTGCTAAAAGCAGTGTAAGGCACAGCATCCTGCCGCTGATCCTAGCAATAGAAGTACATGTCCACGTACCGATCTGATTCTATGCGATGGGTTATGTTGGTTGTTGGAGGTTAATCTTGGCTTCGCAGTGCGGCGCGGCCATATTAGACTCCGTTTGTTCTTCTCCTTCTCCTTCGGTTATGCAAAGGTGCAACGATGTTCTTTTTGTATGTCGGTATCCGTAGTCGGTACAACAATAACAAAGTGCTTACAGCTGCTGACAATGAGTGTTGGCCGGATGGTACGGACGAGAGGGTCGGCTACTGGCTGTTAGAGATAATAAGTCGAGTGAGGGATAGACTGAGAATGGGGCAGCCTCAACGTAACGGCCAAGCCAGCAACAGACTTTCGAGATCCGGTGATTCAACAAGGATCTGGGGAGCACTGAGCGCTGGCTTCAGGATCTGCCACCTGTAGCATTAATGACGCTGGACCAATAGTTGCGCCGAAGAAGCCGAGAGCTCTGATGGTGGTGACGACCATTTTTTGCCATTCACGTCTCGTCATTCACTGGGCTGTCTTGAATTTCTTCTCTATGGCCGTTTCGTGTCGCAAACCTGCCAGCACAATTTTGAAGACTCCATTTGTGACGCAATCAAGACGTCCCGCCTCTGTTTCCCCAGCAGACTTAGCGTCTTGGAGCTTCCCTGAAGCTATCCATGCTAAGCCCGAAGGGGTATACTGCTCTGGACCCCATCTGTATCTTTTTGTACTTGCCTATATTTTCCGAAATTGCTGTAAGACTTTGATTTACGAATATCTCGGCACGTCTAAATTTCGACAGCCTATTCACCACGTTTTCTCATGTGAACTGGATTGATGTGGAAAGTCTATATGGAGAGATTATGTGACACTTGTCTCTTTATCAGTGGCATCAGCCTTTTAAATCCCAAGAGACTTTGAAAGTCTTTTCTCAGTGGCGTAGGAATCAGTTCCCGCCAAGGCCTAGTATATTTACGCGAACCACCACTTACTTTGATCATTGATGTCTGTCGAGGGCTCAGCGTTTTGATCTCCATCTTGAACAAGGTATCTTTCGGGTCTCTCCTCGGTCCTGTTTAAGATTCCCTGTCCGGAGAGACTTTACCTCAAGGGTAAGGTATCCAGTCCCGGTGCAAAAAATCTTTGTCGTATTCCAGCATTAGCTGCTATTTTTTGCAGTCTGCAGGACACAAAAGGAAGCTCGGTATGGTAAGCCAAGGTAAAGGATAGGTAGGAAAGAGTGAACCAATGCAAATATTTGTTCAGCCAAGCCTGTGCTTGAATAGATGCTAAGATAACCGCGTCAGATGGACATTGAATCAACCGAGCTCAGGATACTTGGAGGTACTTTGAGCTGCTGAAACCCTGTACAATCTCCACCTCGACCTGGCCCGGGCTTTGGATGGCACTGTACCATTCAGTGTACCTCCCTGCTGTGCCGTGTCTCTCCTGCAGCAAGCGCCTCGTTGAGGTTGCTCACTCTAGCTCTCCCGTTGTGTTGTGTTCTGTTGCTCCAATTGCTTAGGTTAATATTAAGGCAGCCAAAAGTTAGTGTGTGCCAACCAGATGCAGTATCTCCTTCTCCACGCCCGCGCTGCTCTCTCCTACGTCGTCTCCGTCCGTGGCTTCGCTTCCCGTCCCTTCCTCACATTAATTCCACCAGTCTCCCCCTTCATCCTTCTTTCCCTTTTTCTCCTCACTCTCAACGATACCCTCACTCTTAGCCCTCACTGTCGTCATCGCAGGCCATTCTGTGAAGTTGTCCTCCTTCACCTTGACCATCACCTAAACCTCAACCTTCATCAGCTTCCTCGTCTACTCCGTAGTTACCGCGCATTCAAGATGACTGACTGGACAACGGGCATTATGCCGCTGCACCAGGTGCACAAGCCTCCTTTCACTATCGAGGCTCCTGGCTACGAGAAGGTCCCCGGCGAAACCATTCCTCGACGTCACCCCAAGGCCAAGGACGGCCTCATCACCTATCCTGCTCCCGATGCCAGGACCGTCTTCCAGGTCGTTGAGCGCAGCGCTCGACTCTACCCCAACCATCATGCTGTCGGTGCCCGCAAGCTCATCAACATGCACACTGAGAAGAAGAAGGTCAAGAAGAACGTCGATGGCGAGATTCAGGAAGTTGAGAAGGAGTGGTCCTACTTCGAGTTGACTGGCTTCGATTATTTGACTTACCAACAGTACCTCGAGCGCGTTCTGCAGATCGGCTCCGGTCTACGGAAGCTGGGCTTGACCAGTGACGACAAGCTTCACATTTTCGGTACCACCAGGTATGTACAGCATTGACTGGCCCTGTTTCCCAAACACTGGTTTCTGACTCCACGGCGTGAAGCATCGGTTGGATCTCCACTTCCCACGCAGCTGCCTCCCAGTCCATCTCGATTGTCACCGCTTACGATACACTTGGTCCCAGTGGTGTCGAGCACTCTCTCGTTCAGACCGAATGTAGCGCCATGTATGTCGATTCGCAACTCCTCAAGACAGCTTCAGAGCCTATCAAGAAGTCCTCCGTCAAAACCGTCATCGTCAACGACCGAACGATCTTCGCCAAGGGTGGTGAGCTCGAGGCCTTCAGGGCCGATCATCCTGATCTGAAGATCATCACTCTCGAGGAACTTCGCCAGCTCGGTGAAGATAACCCCGTTGAGCCGAACCCGGCCAAGCCATCCGACCTTTACTGTATCATGTACACTTCTGGTTCCACCGGTCTGCCCAAGGGTGCCTGCATCACCCACGAAGCTCTTATTGCTGGAGGTGAGCTGATTTGTACCACATTGAGCCCTCTTACTAATTCGTTCCTTCTTAGTCACCAGTTTGTACACCTGTGTCGAAGAATGCGTTAGTGATAAGGAATGCATTCTTGCCTACTTACCTCTCGCTCATATTTTCGAAATGGCCCTCGAAAACCTCGTTATGTACATTGGAGGAACTCTTGGATATGGAAACCCGCGAACGCTTTCTGATGCATCAATGAAGAACTGCGCTGGTGATATGCGCGAGTTCAAGCCCACTGTCATGGTTGGCGTCCCCCAAATTTGGGAGACTGTGAGGAAAGGCATCACAGCCAAGCTCGAGGCTGCCAGTCCTCTCCTCAAGAACCTATTCTGGGGCGCATACAACTGGAAGGCGTTCGCCTCAAAGAACAAGCTGCCTCTGGCCAGCTTGTTTGACAGCATCGTGTTTGGCAAAGTCCGTGAACTGACGGGTGGTCGTATGCGCTTCACTATGAATGGCGCCAGTGGTATTTCCGATGGTACAAAGAACTTCATTTCGTTGGTCGTTGCTCCCATGTTGGCTGGTTATGGCCTCACTGAGACCTGCGCCAATGGCTCTCTGGGCTGCCCACTTGAGTTCTCCCCCGATGCCATTGGTCCTACCCCTTGCGCTTGCGAAGTCAAGCTTGTTGCACTTCCTGAGCTGGGCTACTCAACTGAAGCCAAGGTTCCACAAGGCGAGATCTGGATCAAGGGTCTGCCAGTTATGACTAAATACTGGAACAACCCTGAGGAGACAGAAAAGGCCCTGACTCCTGACGGCTGGTTCAAGACTGGCGATATCGGAGAATTCAATGCTCAGGGACACCTTCGAGTCTTTGACCGTGTCAAGAATCTCGTCAAGATGCAGGGCGGTGAATACATCGCCCTTGAGAAACTCGAGTCTGTGTACCGTGGTGTCCAGTCTGTGGCCAACGTTATGGTCCACGCCGATCCCGAGCACTCACGCCCTATTGCCGTTATCATGCCGAACGAGAAAGTCTTGCACGAGAAGGCCAAGGAGCTGGGAGTTGATGAGCACAACCTCCACACTGTCCACACCAACCCCAAGATGGTCAGCTTTGTTCTCAAGGATCTCCAAGGTGCTGCAAAACGTGCTGGTTTGAGCAGTATTGAGATCGTCAACGGCGTTTTAATCACCGACGAAGAGTGGACATCGGATAATGTAAGGACGACCCCAATCGCTGGCTGGCTAGAAGTTTTACTAATATGTTTGCTCCCAGGGACTTCTCACCGCTACTCAGAAGCTGAACCGACGCAAGATCACCGAACACTTCAAGAAGGATATCGCTGCCACCCTCAAGAGCACCGGCTCGTGATTAACGATTGAATAGATGAGATGATTTAATAGTCGAACATCTGGTTTGAAAGTCGAAAGAATGTATACCAAGAGAGAAGATGGAAAGACGTGTGTATCGACTTTTGTTGCGGGTTTGTTTTCAGTGTCTGTAATTACTTTCGCGGCGTTGGCTTCATGATATCTTGAAGGGAATTTTGAACGACAATGGAACTCGGCTCCGGGCCATTTTATGGTTGCTCACTAGGCCCTACCCTTTTGCTTTGGGCATGATCTGATGTGAGCTGACATGTGATTCTGTAAATCGAACTTGGCGTGAGAGAACCATTGGCTGGCGACCATGGAGAGGTGATCAAGATGTAGAATATTGTAATACTTTGCCATGTCTAGTTTACATCGGTATTAATACTAGCCATCGGCCAGAAGGTACAGTAAACCGTTGGTGTCTGAGAAACGGAACCAGCTAGTTATGTTCTAGCTTTAATATATGGCACATCAAAATGAAGTTACCACGGGTATTCAAGCACATAGATTAGATCATTAATCAATTGGTATGTGGATATAATAAGCACTTGCTAGAAAACAAGTACCCCTCCTTCAAGTCATGACTCTAGGTCAGGCATGTTTACCAAAAAAGAGCACGCTACCTACTCCGTACAATGCCATGATAGCCAGCTAGCGAGATATGTATTCATATGAAAACGACAGGGAACTGGAACAACAACCCATTTAGACTAGTAGCGTAGTATTGGTATAGATCAAACAAAGCTGCGCTGGAAAAGAGAAGACGGGACCTCCAGGAAGTTGAAACATTCGTACCAATGCGCGAGAGTCGGACGTATATGGGGGAGGTGAAAGACACGTAATACGAATTCGTCCATGTCCATGGTTCCTAAATGTTCCAGATTCCCTCTATAAAGAAAGGAACGAGGAGCCATGAGGATATATCCGACTTCCAAACGCGGCCAGAATTGTTGGGTGTAGTAAGTAATACGATGATAGCCTTATCGCATGCCCTTACGACGGAAGAAGACTAGATATGGTACGCGGTCGCGGCCAGACTTGAACACCTCCTCCTGGACATCATCGCGGTCTCCGCTGCCAATGCGAACCTTTGTCACGCGCGAATCGTTGCAGCAGAACCAAGCGTAAGGGTCATGAGATGTAGAGTCTCGCACATACGCCAAGTAATGTCCGTTATCAGTACGACTGCCTGTATGAACAATAACAGCATAGGCCTCGTAGCGGAATGGCCCTGTGAATGCAGGGTCCATGGGATTGAATCCAGATGAAGACTCGCGAGAGCCAGGAGGGAGGAAGTAGCGTGTGAAGTCGGTGTCGTTGAAATCCCACGTGATGGGTGCCGTTGATTTGCGTAAATCCGAGGAATCATGTTGGTAGTGGAAGCGCCGGAAGACAACGCAGAGCAAGGACGGAAAGCGGGCAAAGGAGAGACTCTGTTGAGCCCGGGTAGGATGGCGGCAATGATCGCAATGGAAGTCGTTAATGATGTTGCCTGATGTATACTGGTCGAGAACCTGCTCGAGAGTCATGCCACGTCCCATTCCCACTGTGACAGGGACAACATCAATAGGGTTGAACTGATAAGTACGGGTGCGGCATTCGAAGCACTCGACAGTTGATAGCTCGAGACCGCGCCAGTAGCGGTCGACAATAGAACGATTGTATTCGAGGTGATTTTGCCAGTACTGGACAGCAGCCTTCACAAGAGACTGGTGCTTAGTATCTGGCTGGGCAGCAGTGCCCTTTCGATCTCGGCGTGTGTTAGTCTCGTCGTGCAGGTGAGTGAGCACGAAAGACATGAACTCCTGGGCATCTTGCTGCTGACTCCCGCCAAACTGCTCGATGCTCCGGCTTTGGGTACAAACGTGATGCGAGTAATTCTATAATTGTGTTAGCTCGTTTCTTCTTGTCTGAGAGTTTGTGATTAGCTTACCATGAGCGTCTGGGCCATCATGACCTGAAATTTGCCTGAACTCATCCAGTGGAACAGGTTGGAGATAATACGAATCATGAGCTGCGGCTGCTCAATCTTCTCATCATCTTTCATTGGCGCCTTGTACTTGCTGACCCATTCCGAGTTCGCCAGTTCTCTTCCAAACTCAGGCGAAGCGAGCAAGCTCTGCAGCGTGCTGTTGGCATAGCACCAGTTGTTGGGATTGTTGAGCCCAGTGTAGAACTTGGCCGAATCGCCCGTAGATTGCTGCTCCACGGCCTTCATAGTTGGTGCTCTTGAAGGACGAGCTGGCACGACTGCGTTATTGTTGCCATAAAGCTCGTTCTCGTCCCTCCCTTCTGTAAGGCCGCTGTAGCTTCGTCGCGGTAAAGCGGGAGCTGGTCTTGTGGGTGGTGAGGGCAAGTCTGTGTAGAGGTCGACCTTGTGAGATAGCCCGTAAACGGGACGATTCCGGGGCTTCTCTTCCGGAGAAATCATAGACTCTTGTTCCAAAGACACTGGCGGGAATCTTCGAAGGAAGTCTTCTGTAGTACGAGTGAAGTTGGGCGATGATGCTGTCTGCATATCGTCGTCGTTTTTGAGTGTCTCTTGCCACACCTTGACTTCGTCAGGCTTGAGAGGCTTGGCGATATATTTTGACCTCCGTCGCTCGATAGCTGATAACCGGCTTCGATTGCGTTCCAAGTGCACCGTTCTATTCGTTGTTGAAGTAGTCGAGCCCAGAGATGCCGGCCCCATCAAGTCAACCCAAGCATCAAGACCTCCCTTGAGAATCTTGGGCGTGTTTTTGAGCTCCTTCATAAAATTCAAGTGAACTAAAGCCCGATGGAGCGATATAATTACTAAGTCGTCAGAATTCCGTGGGTGTTCGGGAATTTCTTCAGAGTCTTGATCATAGAAGACCACCAGATCGTAGGTATGCCGTTGTTCGAAAAGTGATTGTTCCTGGTGAGGGGAGAGAATCAAGCTCTCAGAAATCTCATCCGCAGAGAGGTTATCCCTGAGCAGGATGCTAGGCTCGATACAAATTGTTGACGAGGACATGATATGGCCTTCGTTAAAATCATCCCTCATGCGAATGTCTATGATCAAAATACCCCCCTTAGCTTTCATAGCTTGGTATAGTTCTTCCGGAGAAATGGAATCGCCTTCTGGAATCCTTACAGAGCCATTGAGATTGCTCGGGGGGACCGGCGGAATAGAGTTGTTCGAATAACTTTGCGTAGGAACGAAATAGTCTGTTTGTGACTGTGATGAGCCCGTGGGAGTTCCGGGTATCGAAACGGCGGATGCTGTGCGGTACATGCTACGAGGTGTACTTGCAGGCGGCCTTGTTACTTCTCCTGAGATGCTCCCACGAGCAGGGCTGTAGATAGCATCTGGCATCTTGGGTAGAGTCGGCACACTCGTGTCAATACCAACCTTGGGCGGCCGAGGTGGGGGCATCTCTCTAGGACCCATCGGCTTTGGGAGCGTTATCTGATGTGTCTTGATGCGTGGATCTTGACCTGGTGAAGGTTGCGGGCCTCTCAGGTTGGCAAACCTGGCAGCGAGATCTTGGACGCCATTAATGGATGCTCTTTGAGCACCTGGCTTGATGGCGTTCCCATGGAGAGATTGAGGTTTCGGTTGAATTGCCGGTTTTGCTCGAGCAGGAGAACCATTCATGTCATGCCCATCAAATCGATGCTTTGAGGGTGATATGGGCCCTTCGACGGTCGATTTTGATGGTGTATGTGGCCGACTTCCTCCTTGTGACGAGTTCGGTCGAACAGTCCGTGGTTGCACACCAGATCGCTTGTTATCCGCAATAATGTCGGCCTTGATCTTGGCATACACATGGTCCTGCTGGCTGATCTTGGCGAGTAGATTGTTATGAGCTTTTACAAAATCGCCGTGACTCGTTTTGAGATCGTGGTATTCGGGATGGTTGGTGATGAATTGTACGGCGATTATGGACGCCCGTATATATTCGTTCAGAGCGATGGCCGGTCTGCGAAACTCCCGAGCGATCTCGGCTTGCTTAAATGATGCCTCGGCCGATTCCAGCAGTTTCCGAGTAGACACGTTCCGGTCGAGGTTCCGCGGAGTGAGAACATCGTCAATATGAGGAATTGGAGCCTTCGAGGGAGATTCGCCTCCTCGATTGCCGCCTGGTATCGGGCCATGGTTGAATGCGCCGGGGCTGCCCAAGGCGTGTGAGCCTGCGGTGGCCACACTGCTTGCGCGCGAATGCCCTAGAGAGGCCATGATGCCTTGCTCGGTGTTTCGAAGTTGTTATACTGAAAGTTCTCGGTCGGTAGATTCAATTTTGAGAATCGAAGGTATATTATAGTGTTCAAGTTGCGAAATTAGGGTTTGGCGGCGAAAGGTTGCAATGAATTATCTGTGACAACAACGACAGAGCCGTAGAGTGACGGAGTATTGAAATATAAGGGTCAACAGCACCTCGACCGAGTAGAGATGGCATCAATATGCAGCATCTTAAAGAATCGCGCGAGTAAACATGGCAAACAAAGGCTCCTCCCGAACAAGAACCATGGGACGCTGAACGAGAGGGGTTGTACTGTCGGGAGAATGAACTTGGTATAAAGGATGGTTGTTCATGGGTGACTTGAGTGCTATGAGGTGAGGTGTTAGTAGTCGCGGGGAATAAGGTACCTATGAGAACATCTGGGGTACTTGATAGGCCGCCTGACCAGCTGCAAGAAGTAAGTACTGTTTACCGCTCTTTCGTAGCGAAGCTCAGGGGACCTTACCTCTCTGTTCGAGTTCGCTCATGCAACTGAGCCAGCCACGTACGCCACAGAATACGTCGTCATTCTCCCACAGAACAAGAGCTTAGCGTGACCGCGTGCCAGCGCTGACGACAGTCCAGGCGTTCTACAGTGGGGTTTTAGGCTGCCTTGAAGTGCACTGCTGTGGAATCAATACTTGTCTCAGCCAATCACAGCTCTCACAACCTTACTTAATGAGGCACCTTTCTGCGTCAGATCCTCAATCGCCGTGCCCAGACAGAGGCTGGGGTTAACGAGAGCCTAGCCCAGAGCATGGGAGCTTCGCCGGCACACACTGAACCTCCATCAGACATTAACATCAACATCAACAGCCTGCTTTATCGAGCATCGTGACCTTGTGCGTCGCTACCTCAGACACCTCGATACTGATACCTCTTGTTCAGATTCACTTGGTCAACTGAGCGCAATACCCCTCCTCTTTGCTGATCGCTGTCGCTAAAAGCCAAGATGATGAGCTGGTGGTCGTCCTCCGCCAATACGGCCCTGGACGAACAGATCGAGAAGGCCACAAGCAGTAGCCTGTATGTCGCCAGACAGCCTACGCTCTGGTAAACTCAGCTAACAATGGTTTCAGAGAAGATATCGCCCTTAACCTCGAAATCTCCGATGTCATCAGATCCAAGACGGTCGCGCCGAAAGAGGCAATGCGCTCCCTCAAGAAGCGCATCGGCAACAAAAACCCCAATACACAGCTGAGCGCTTTAAACGTATGAATCCTATCGATCTGATAACAATCACCAAAGCTGACTCCCTTCAGCTTACCGATACTTGCGTTAAAAATGGCGGTTCACATTTCCTTGCTGAAGTTGCATCGCGAGAGTTTATGGATAACCTAGTTTCCCTTCTTCAGGCTGTAGGAGGCGGCGCTGTCAACGCTGACGTGAAATCCAAAATCCTTGAGCTTATACAATCTTGGGCGGGTGCTACTGAAGGTCGTTACGAGCTTTCGTACATCGGCGAGGTTTATCGGACCCTACAACACGATGGATACCAATTCCCTCCCAAGATATCCGTGGCCAGCAGCATGATTGACAGTAGCGCTGTGAGTACTACTCTTGTCATAGTCACACAATGGAAAAAACTAACGATATCATCAGCCTCCGGAATGGACCGACTCCGACGTATGCATGAGATGTCGAACACCATTTACCTTTACAAACCGAAAGCATCATTGCCGAAACTGCGGTAACTGTTTTGACCAGCAGTGTTCGGCCAAGGTTGTCGCTCTCCCGCACCTGGGAATCATGACGCCCGTGCGAGTCGATGATGGCTGTTATGCGAAACTTACCAACAAGGGACATAAGATTCCCAACCCATCGCTCGATCGATCGCCGACATATCCCCATAAGACACGAAGCACATCAGCCATGCAGCCTCGGAACGCTCGAGTTGACGATGGATTTGACGAAGATCTGAAGAAGGCATTGGCAATGAGCCTGGAGGAGGTTAAGACCCATTCTCACGGCTATGCTGGACCGGCTCAGACTTCTTATGCAGCCAACGGTGACGCTTCGGCGGCCAAACAAGCAGAGGAGGATGATGCTGACCTCAAGGCCGCCATCGCTGCCTCTCTGGCTGATATGGAAGAGCAGAAGAAGAGGCACGCTGCCGCGCTTAAGGAACAGACGTCCAGCTCTATGGACGCTTCTGCTACCACCAACTTTGTTCTCCCCAAGAACGACTATGAATTGACTCCTGTGGAGGCAGAGAACATCAACCTGTTCTCGACACTGGTGGACCGGCTTCAGACTCAGCCGCCAGGAACCATTTTGCGGGAGCCACAGATCCAGGAGCTCTATGATAGCATCGGTACATTACGACCCAAGCTGGCAAGAACTTATGGAGAGACTATGAGCAAGCATGGTGAGTTTTCCTTCTCTGCTGAAGGAATGGAGATGCTAATCCAGCCTCAGATACACTTCTTGATCTTCACGCGAAACTCTCTACAGTTGTTCGATATTATGATCGTATGCTAGAGGATCGACTTTCTAAGGCCTACAGCCAACAGAACCTTGGGGGATATAACTTACCGCCGCCACGCCAGGCTGCTGGGCCGTATCCTTCCATTCCTTCCCAGATGCCCAGCAACCCTGCTGGTGCAGAGAGCTTTTATACAGGTCAACAACGAGCCAGTTACCAGGCGCCTCAACACCAGCACTACCAACAGCCACCACCGCATGTAACACCACAGCCTCAACATCCTTCTTACGGATCCGCGCCAGAAGCACAGCCAGGCCAATACCCTCCTCCTCATCAGGTGCAACGGGCCGATAGTTGGCAAAACAGAGCGCCCTCGGCACCTCAAGATCCGTACCAGCAGCAGCAACCGCAACAACCTAACGATCCCAACCTGCAAGCACAAAACCCACAACAACCACAGGTTCCAACTGCCAGTGACCCCAATGCCTCATACTATTTTACACCCCAGCAGCCTCAGCAGAACCCTCTAGGACCATCCGCACCAGGATCTGCACCTGATGCTAATCAGTCACCATACCCTAACTTGCAGCAACCTTCCCAATATCCTGGGGGGTCAGTATCTGCTCCCTCACAGCCAACTCCTGGCCAAGCGCCCGCCCAGGTTGCACAACCAGTTCAGCCTTTGCAGTCCCCTCATATGCAACATGCCCAGCCGCCTCAACCTTCTCAGCCTCAACCGCCCCAACCAACCCAGCAAGTACCTCTCCCACAGCAGCAAGCGTACTGGCAGCCATCTATGCCCCAGTCACACCAACAACCACTTGTTGCACCGCAGAACTGGGCATACGGTGGTTACACGCAAGATTCATTCCCTTCAGTACCACAACAGGAGCCCGCCAAGCAGCCCGTTAAGGAGGAGGCTCTCATTGAGTTTTAGATTTGGATGGACGGCCATCATTAATCTTGCCTATGTGTTATATCTGGTGTCTGACTACTATAATTAGTCAACCAGTGGCGTTTACCGGGTTGTCAGTTTTAGAAGATCAGAATGGATGTACTCTTGGGCGCGTGAACGGGCGTAGTCATATGTGCTGGTAGTTAGGATGCTGAAACTGTGATACCTTATACCTGCTTTGGGCAACATGCACATAGCCTCGTGAATGGAATCTGTGAGGGGGGAGAATGGGGCCATTGAGATGGTTTCATTGTTTGTGTATACGTGACTAAACCGATTATGTCCACGCAGTCGTCTTCTGACTCTCTTTTTTGATGAATCAAAAGTTTTCTGGAATCATCTGCTATTGTAGTCAACAAGCCGAGTCGGAGTATACAAATCAGGTAATCGAGGCGAGCCAACATCAAACATTCCGTGGCGGCGGTGTAAGCTACTGCAGGTCGGAGACCAATCGGCGTTCAACGGCCGCGCACGCTGCTCACCTTGAATGGTGGGCTCCGCTGACGAAGCCGGACCCGGAGATCATGACACGGGCTTTGGCGGGGCTGCCACAGGCGGAGGAGGGGCATTGAGTCAGAGCTTCTAACAAACATGTTTTTATTTCCTCGTCTTGTTTTTGTACAAATCATTGCTCTGGCTTTTAAATAGAACCATCTTCTCCTTCAGTTCGCTATTAGACATTATCTTTATCATTATCTCATCCGAGATATCATATATCACTCACTCAAATCTCACTCAATCTTCACATCAGCATCATAATGGCTCCAACTATCCACCTCGTTCGCCACGCTCAAGGCTTCCACAACCTCTCGATCGAGAATGAGCAAATGCAAGACCCAGATTTGACTCCCCTTGGCGAGGAGCAATGCGCTGCTCTCCGCAAGGAGTTCCTTCACCATGACAAGCTTACAAAGCTTTTTGCCTCACCTATGCGTCGTACCGTGTATACCTGCCTCCACGCCTTTGTAACTGATGAGATTAAGCCCATCGTCGCATTTCCAGTGTTTCAGGAGGTCTCTGCCAATCCCTGCGATATTGGTTCACCTGTAGCCAAGGTCCAGGCTGAGTTCGAGGGAATCGCCGACTACTCCAACGTAGAGGAGTCATGGACTGATAAGGGTCCTGACAGTGGGTATGAGCCTACGCTAGAGAAGCTGACGGCGCGCGGCCTCAAGGCCAGAAAACTGTTGAGAGATCGTGTTAGTGGCGACGAGCACATTGTTGTCGTCTCCCACGGAGGATTCTTGCATTTCTTGACAGATGACTGGTACGGTGTGCCTGAAGGAAGAGGTGAGTAGTAGCCCCTGAGAAACCACGGCTCATTCGCTCTCTGACCATCACTTATAGCTACCGGTTGGTCAAACTGTGAATATCGGTCATATCAGTTTGTCGACCCTACCGGCAAAGATGATGATGCTGCACTCCTCGAGACTGAAGAGAGCTGGCAGCGACGCCAAGGGAACACAAAGCCTCCTACTCTGACAGAGCTTAGACAGGTCAAATCTGCTGCGCAGAAACAAATGGCTCCTTACCTAAATCTCATCATGCCAAACTAGATGTCCGAAGGCTCTGTCACGACTGGCTGGCATAGAGCATGAAGGGATTTCCTTTCATAACGCATCGCCCGTCGTCAGCTAGCCTGAAGATTAAACAAGCATAATATTGGTTCTCGGAAGACCAATCTCTGGCTTCTGCAATTCTAAAGGCCATTAGAGAATTTCTGGCTGCTTCAGGGTATATTGAATGTTTTTGGTTGTCTGTACTCCTTCATAGAGGATCGCTGGGTAATCTTACATATACGAATAGATAAGACTTTAGAACAATAATGAAATTGGGTTTCATGGTAAATCATTCGTTTTATAGCAACGGGACGTGACGTTGTTGTCTACACCCCACAAAATCGAAAACTATCACCGTTATAGCAAAACTCCATCATATTCCACTCTAATTCCCATTTGAACTCCCTGGTTCGTTCAGATCATGTCTCCCAAGCACATCTATAGCCCCCTGGATCTCTTTCCAGGTTGTGGGACGGATTTCCAGGACTGATATGCCCCAACCGATCTCTGACCTTGGGTCCGATCGCAACTTGCACCGACAAAAACACTTCATACGTGATGCTTTCGCCTTCAGTAGCTCCTGAGCCGCGCAGTCAAGTGGACTCCCGACCTCCTAAGCCAGAAGTGCCCCGTTTATATAAGGCGGGCTATTTTTGAGTAGGCTTTGAAACCGAAAATACTGTTTCTTGTAGAAGTTCTCGCGGCTTGAATAGATGACTCGAGCGAAAAGTTCAAAGGTAATGTCAGGTTGATTTCGGAATATTTGAGTTTTCGCATCTACAAGCTCTTGGAGGTCGAAGAACGTTTTGAAGGGTTTCAGCAAAACTTTTCCTGTAAATATTGCTGAGCTCTGGCTATTTGTGGGTGCTGATGATCGAGATTGCGAAAAGATCAATGTTTTGCGTCTAGCAATCGGTGATTCATGTTCCGGGGCTTTGCTCCCGTTCATAGTTGTGAAACCGACTGCCGATCCAGGTTTTGTCTCATTGCGGGTGTGTTCTTGGACGTTGCTCCAGTCTATACCTTCATCCAAAGGTGTATATCCGACGTTGCCCTCTGGTATATCGACTATTGGACGCGGTGAAGAATATTGCAATAGCGGGTCATACTCGTCCGTTGATCTCGAGTTACCGCTCCATGTACGCAGAACGCTCGATGGCGGTTGTTGAGGCTCTTCCTAGGTTTCTTCCTCCAGAAACTCCGCCAAAGCATCCTGGTCCGACTGTTTCAGAGCAAATTCATCACTGTCGACTAAAAGCGGTGACGTTCCTGGCTTGTCGGTAGAATTGGGTCCAGTGAGGCTCTCAAAGATTTGATCGAACTCTGGATCATCATAAGGGTCGTCATAAGGGTCTAGGGGTTCTCGGGGAGAGGGGTCCAACGAGGTGTATGAAGAAGCGATTGTGTCGGCGTTGGTCGATTGTGGATTATCAACAAGGGTAAAACTAGACCCTGGAGTTTGGGCAACGTCACTGAAGGTGAGCTGCTGAGTTGATTTGTCGATGGAAATGTGTTGACGTTTGATGTTACCCACGTTAGAGCCCTGGGTCTGGGATATGTGACGTTTCAATGACTGGTCCGGAGGATTGGGCCTGATCGACATATGTAAGAACTAGGAATGAAATCATAAAGCCCGGGACGATCGCATTTAACTCACATTGATAGTTGACGATTGTCGTTTGGTTGCATATTGACTGGAGTCAGTCCCGCCTTTGAAGAAAAGCGTGTAACGTCATTGGGTTCATGAGCCATAGCGTTGTGTCATAGCCATGTCCAGGAGTGGATTTGCTGAAATGTGGATGCTCTCAGCGGCCAGCGGCTCTAAAGTGACGTGAATAAGTGACGTTTATTCCCACGCAGAAATAAGGGTCCAGAGCCGCTGAAATTTCCAGAATCTCGATGCACTTGCGATCTTCAAATACGTGCATCGACGAAGTTTCGATCATGATCAGCCACTTCCCGTGCGGCTCAGAGCACGCACTTGCCTCATCTGTGACGTGTAACGCCACTGTTTTCAAAACCGGTTTAATCCCACGGGCGATTATGTCCGGAAGAAGGAGTGAAGAAGGAGGAAGGAGCAGAAGCAACAAATTGCGGAACCCTTTGAAAGGCCAGTAAAAATTGAAAGGCAAGGGCAGTGAAGAAAATGCAGTTGCTCATGACATGTTGCATGCATTTTTGAGACCCAAATGTGTCTCGACTCCTTAGAGCAATCCCGGACCTGTCGCTTATCCATTCTAGGAAAGAATGCAGCCTTTTCTGCACAGCACATTGGCTCAAAATCTGTAACCAGGATTAAATCTCTGGTAACCATGTGCCGTCAGGAACAACGCCAGCTCATGAAATTGGCTTTTCCGACTTCAGATAGATAAAACGTCCCCCAATATTGAAGAATTTGGGTAGCCATAACTAAAAAGGAAGCCATTGGGGGTAGGAGCAGTACCAATTGGGGGCGGGTACAGAAAATCCACCAACCAAGGGG
>JAADJF010000072.1:0-23300 GCA_012932015.1 Fusarium acutatum | reverse complement strand
GCTTATTATATCTTATAAAAAATTAAGTTATTTATGATAATATAAACTTCTAGCTACATTAAAATCCTATAAATAGTATTATAGTATGAAACTGATTTTCACTTTATAGTCTAGCTTTTCTTAATTTAAAATAGGCTTTTAATGTTATATTAAGAGAATAAAAATTCAATAGATTATTTTACATTTAATTTATTTCTAATAATAACTTGAAAGTCTAAAAGCAAGAGCTAGAGCAATCAATACTGATATAGTAAATAGCTTAATTTATCTATAGATACTATAGTTATCATCTTATAAGCTACTTTACTATAAGATTTTCTCCACCCATCTACTGACATCTGCTACCTCCCTTCCATTTAAAGCTCTCCATACTGATGGTTGTCGGCACCGCAGAATGTCTGAAGTCAAATAATCCGGAACAGGCCTAGCTATCATAAGGCTTAACTAGTTGATAGCCACTTATGCGACATAGTTAACAGTAAGTTGTCCGTTCTTGACGTCGTTGCCGGGATCGACAGGAATGCTACCACACTTAGAACATCCATGCTGTCTAAGCTGGTCGAGGAATGTGACAGACTGCTCCTTGGTAAAAGTTCGGCTGCCAATGCCCTGGTAGAAAGCACACAGGTTTCCAAATGCAAAGGGAATACAAGCGATATGGTCACCGTTACCAAAGTTGCCCTCCTCGCCAGCAGCAACAGCATCACGAACGTCCTTCAGGTCTCCATTAGGTGTATGTCCGATACCTCCAACTCCACAAGTGGAGCTACCACGGCAGTTAATACCAAGGCGTCTGACAAGGAGGTTGTCACCGCGCTTCTCGTAGGCTGTAGGGATTTCAGGGGCATCGCGTTTGGTAGAGCTTGTCTCGTCGCGGGGCTTCTCGTTGACTGCCTTGTCGCTGCGTTTCTTGTAGACAGCCGGGCTTTGAGGTGCGTCGCGGCTGGTAGGGTTAATGACGACGTTGACGGTAAGCTGACCGTTAGCAACGTTGTTGCCCGGGTCAGTTGGGACGCTACCGCAAAGCTTGCAGCCATGGTCGACGATCTGCTGAAGGAACGTCTGAGTCTGGGCAAGCGAAAAGGTGCGGTCTCCAATGTTCTGATAGAACGCACAAATGGCTGGGTGGTTGCCAATGTTGTTGATGTCAACGCAGCTAACGTGCTCGCCGTTCCTGAAGGTCTTGTTGGGGTCGATGGCCCTGACCTGGGCAATGAGCTGGCCGAGAGCACCTTTGTTGCCACTGCAAAGGCCACTACCTCGGCAGTTGATCCCTAAAGCATCTGACAAACCAGCAGTGGCGGCAAGGGCAAGAAGGGTGCTTTTGAACATCATGATGAAGTTCTTAGAAATTGAATGAGACTCAAGTGGATTGTTGATAGTGTAAATAGAATCTGAGTGCAAAGTGTGATGAGTTGTGATGAAACTACTGTGATGGAATGGCGGGAATGTACTGCCTTTTATCTTCCAATTCCTAAATTATTTTTTACTCTAGTAAAAGTGAGAACGTACAATACACATCGCTGAGAAGCCGAAGCGGCCGAAAGATGCCATGTCGAGCGTTTGACCCTGTACTGATTGACTAATGATAAATCAACATCTACTTACCCGAAGCAAATATCTTGATGAGAAAAATGTATGAAGTGTAATATTCAACGTAATAAAAGATATCGGATCGGCTTCTAAGTGGTAAATACACCCTACTCTGACCAGGGCTGTGACGAGGCTTTCGCCTTGACCTCCGAAGGAGTCCACAAATAGTTAAGTCACCATACCACGCGGACTGTTGATCTCTCAGCGGGATCAACACAAACTCAAGACACTGTCAGCGGGATCCACATATAGGCTGCCTGTCATCGGGGACTGCACTCAGGCCTTCTTTTCCGAGACAATAAACGTCATATATAGCATCTAACGTTAAGCAATCAGCTAAGAACCCGCTAGTGCCAGCCGCGGAGCTCGGCAATTGCTTTTCAGCCAGCGACGGCCCGTCACTAATGAGTCGCAATTGCCGAGCTCCACGGCTGACGTAAGGGTCGTACCTACAAATCAATATCCACAAATCAACCAAACCGGGATGTTGTATAACCAGCAATTCTGCGTGATGTGTAAGAGTCACTGCCTCGAGATATTTTGTGTTACATCTTCCTTCTCGGCAATTGGGCTTATCGCTCTATAAGGTCTGCACCATATAGCCTAAAGTACATAATGACTGTTTCATCGCTAGCTAGGACATCTTTGAATTCGGTCAAGCTCGTGATATGAGTAGGTAATCTGCCGACTTGGAACAACAAAGGCAGTTGAGAAGCGGGCCTAGTGAAGCTAAAGAATCAATAAGTTATCGGCCATCTTGGATTATTCGCTTTGACATCTAATTGCCATCGCCAATCATGACCAGGACAGTTCTCTGTTAGGTGCAATAAAACGGAGTAAGCCACCCTCTATTTGAGGATGCCCGACTGGTCGGGCTTCTACTGAGAAATACTAATAGCGAACGACTTTGGGCATTCAAAGTCGACTTAGGAGATGGTTTCCGAGGTGGAAAACAACTTATTGGGCCTGTAAAGTTGTTCGAGAGTCTGATCCTCGCGCGGTTATATAGATATAGGCTCCCTCTTACTAACTATCGATTTGCTAATACACAATAGTGGGACTTAAAGGAAGTAGGACTGCTTAAGTTACCAGTCATTACTTGATCGATGTCACCGTAATCTCGCCGAATGGTTCAATCGAGAAAAGAAATTAAGTCACGATATTGCACTTATCTACTTACATTGGGTTAGCATTTATGGCCAATACAGAACTCGAACTCCGATTGCTCGATGCATTTACTCTGTACATCACGCCAATTTATTGCTCTCGCTTGTCCATCTGCCAGTCTAGCCAATCCCCTTCTCAAAATAGCCCTAGTGCGACCAAAGGATCACAACCCCTGCAAGGCAGAATCCACGATACCGTTTTGGTAAGTGATTCAATTAGGTTAGCGATTCGATCAAATCCCTGCCTATTCGAAGTTTATCGTCATGACAGCGGCAGTTGATCGTGGCTTATTGTTCTCAGCCCTATCCCTATGACGACTTTGGGAACAAAGGAGCCAAGATGGACAGGTTGCCTCTTCGCAGTCCCGTGTACTTATAGCCCACTTACTACGACAACATCGCATCACAGCATCCAGCAATTCTTCTCATTTCGTTTCTCAATGGCAAACCAAGAAGATCCTACTCCCCCATACCGCGGGGCCCCTTTTCCAACAAAATGGCGCCGTAACCACCCGCGATCAAAGAATGGATGTCTTACGTGTCGCACTAAACGCAAGAAGTGCGATGAAGTCAAGCCAGTCTGCTCATCATGCACCCGAACGGGACAAGAATGTGTTTGGCCCACTCAAGAGAACACTTCTCAAAGAGCTAGTCCAGATGACGGAAATCTCAATGAGCCACTCGGAATCTCCGGTCCTTCACCGGACTCAGCAGCCTTGCAGTCCACGTCCCCTTCATCTTCTCCTCGGGCCGCTCCGACCTACGGCAACCTAGCTTGTTTAAGCGACAACTCGCGTCCGCTTTATCAGCAGTACCTAGATGTTACAGCTGAAATGCTGACTCGAGGGCCCTGCGCCGATGGAAACCCCTTTATTCATTATCTTCTCCCATTGGCTGCAACTGATACGCTGGTTCTTGATTGTATCCTAGCTATTGGAGGAGCTCATCTGACTGTCAACGATACGACGTCTACTATTCAGAGAGCTCGAGCTTTAGAAGTGGCGACTCGTGGTCATTATGCGACTGTACTAGCTGGACTACAGAAGCTTTTGTCTTATCAAACGGGTCAGATCATCCTCCCGGATGAACATATGGGGCCACCTACCCCAATCCGTATCCTGCTGATTTTATTACTCCTCTGCGTCTACGATGTAAGACCCTTCCACGTGAGAACGCCATGGGACTCGTTGCTGACAGCTACAAGCATGTTCAAGGTCATTCTCGCGGCTCCATGTATCATCATCTCAAAGCTTGTCGACAGTACATCAATCTCCTCACATCCGAGCCCACGCCATCTAACGAATTGAAACATTTGAAAGGATTCATGCTGGAGCTCTATGCTTACCATGCAATCAAAATAACCATTACACCCCGCAGCTTTCTGTCTGACGAGGTTGTGGAAATTGACCCATCAGTCTATTCATTGGATATACTGAGAGAGTACAAATCCAGAGGATTTCTACTCGGATTTGGGCAAGGTCTGTGGGAAATGGTTCCAGAGATCTCTCAGCTTGTAGAAGCTCGCCGAGAAGAAGAGAAGAGAGGCACTATAGCCACTACCGCATTTCAGGAACAGTATGATTCACTTTTGGCACGGCTAGAAGGCTACAATACATTCGAAGAAGACACGAATGGCCTTTGTTCACGCGAAGAACAAGCTACAGCTGTAATGATATATCAGCACGGTCTTATCGTATATCTGCACTCAGCCTTTCACCCAGACATACTTGCGGATCCGAATCTTGCCACCGAACTCGATAATCGAATCGAGCAGACCATGCCAGCCTTTTATTCATTGTTTGTTAGCGAGTCGCCCTATCGTCGAATGCTCCTCTGGCCGGGCACTATTATGGCCTCAGTCGCGAGACATCAGGAGCACATCCACGTGTTCCGTGCTGGGTTTTTCGCCAGAGCTTCGCGTACACCTGGTGCAGTAAAGATGGGGGCAAAAGTAGTTGAACTGCTTTGGAGTGATCCTGACCCTCGAGCCTTTGGTCCAAGAGGTGTGTCTTATATAATGACCAAGCATGATATTAGCTTGAGCTTATGTTGAGGGAATTTTTTGTCAAACACCTTATATATATGTATGATATGCTGGCATATCGACTTAGTCTAGATTATTAAGAGTTTTAGTACAGTTCTTAGTAAACTATGTGATTTGACTGCCGCCTATAAGGTTAAGCTTTAGGCTGCGAACAAAGGTAATAAATGACAACGCGAACCCTGATCTCGCATCATGGGTACCCTCAGCAGTAGAAATGTTTGTAAACTCCCTCCCAAATGCTCTGATTTATGTTGGAGAGGTTTTCTGACCAGCCAAACAGCTATGATTGGAACTTAAACCTACTAAGCATCCAGATTACCAACTTTGAAGAGTTTGTGAGGAAAGGAATTGCTTAACAGTAAGAGCTGAGGAACTATTCCTCTCAAGCATAAAAGAGTTTTCAGAGCCATATAAGGCAAGGGTCTGATAATATAATCTTCTGCTACTGTAGGGTGATGCCTACATCACGCGCCTTACCTGGCTCATAATTTGTGTACATTTTCCAAACCATCCACCCCATTTTGGTCTCCCTTATTGAGATAGCCAGCTACCACACCTTGCGGATCCCATTTTCTCCTGATGTCCATGAGTCTCTTGCCTTGGTCCCGTCCCCAGAACGCGGTTGAGCGCTTTTGAAAATCAGCATCTCCGAGATAAGATCCTTCTGAGTCCCGGTTGATCTTATCAAAAATATGGGCAAGCCAGGATTGACATTTCGGATCGTCTGCTTGATCTTCCCAGATGACATAGGCAGCAAAGTAATGATCTGTCTGCATTGAGAGCGCCATATCTTCAAGGGTACCATCCTCGATTCTGCGCCGAGAGCCGGGAGCCATCGCGTACCAAAGGGTAAATGACTTTTCGGTGGGGAGTGATGTGAAGGACTCTTTTAGGAGAGAAACAACGTCGGCATCATTTCGGATATAAGAGTTGTCAACTGCATATCGGTGACCCTCAGGGTTGGCAGAATGTTGATCATCGTACTGCTCCGCTAGAGAAGTTGGCTCGCAAAACCACGAGATTACGTGACCTGGTGGTGCTGAGTCTTGAGCTGGCTGCAGTGCAGACCGGGCCTCTTCGTCACTATTTTTAAATGTGACAAGAGAGATCAGTATATGCTCTCCTTCCCGGTCTGGTAAATGTCTTCCAACTGCAACAATCTCTGTGCCCTCGTCGAAAGTAGGAGCAAGCTATGGATTGCGTTAGTGGAGTGATAACTAAGTAGGAGGACAGCTTGGAACGAGCCTTTAGAACCCAAGAAAAGGCCGCTTCATAATCTTTCTTCTCGTATATGTAGACCGATGTCCGCATATGACTGAAGGCGGGAGTTGTTTTGAGGTAGAATCTCGTAACAACAGCCGGGAATCCTATGCCCCGAGGGAAGAAATCATGAGCAATAAGTTGGTTTCTCCTAGTGAGCAAATGGCTTACCTGGGCCTGATCCACGTGCCGCCCAATATAATTCGGCGTTGGTTGTTTTATCACAGTGTCGCTTCTCCCCATCGGCCGTCACCACGTCAAGAGCCACCAACCTTTCGCAGGCAAAGCCCCAATTCTTTGAATACATTGTCAGCCAGGACACTATTGTATTTCCTCCAGTCATCTTACCTTGCAATTCCACCCCATGCCTCCCTGCAGAAGAAATCCTCCAAGAGCAACCTCGGGGCAATGGCCACCGGGGAACATGCGGCCCCGCAAGCCCAGAAGCTTGTTGACCATCCTCCCAGTCATACTCGGTGATGCTTGCAGCACTCCGGTACTGTCGTCTAGAAGGAACTCGTGGTACTTGCCCAGGTCGATAAGAACGGCACCCTCTCGCACACTCCAGGCCGCCCAGCTATGACCACCAGACCGCACTGAGACCCGGGCACCCAGGGTACGTGCAAGCCGAACAGCCTCTACGATATGATCCTCCCTGGTGGCTTCGACGACGGCAAGAGGTTGACTGGATGGTCGGCGGTGGTTGAAGACGCGGCCTACCCTGGCCCTTTCCCAACTCACATCGCCTCGCCAGATGATGGGGAATGAAGGAGGCAGTTGAGATTTTGCCTTCACGAGAGCTTCAATTTGCGCCATGGTTGTCGGTTGGGTAGATTGGAGTTTGGCAGGGATGGTAAACAGTTGGGCGAACATGGACGTATTTTACTGTACCGATTACCGTCGTTTGCGCGCCTTATACGATTGGAAAGTATAGTGAGTACATAATCCGAATGCTTGCAGAGCCGAGACCGCTCCATCTGAAGATGGTCGGCTGGCTGCGGGGGCTCGGACATGCTTTCGATCATAGTGGGACCACATTCCGAGAGGAGGTGAGAGCTGTCTTGGCTTGACCGGAGCTCCCCCTCAACCGATCGGGGATGCTCAAAAAAGCAGCGGGGGTACCTGTAATCACTGAACACAAACTCAATCTTTAGGGGACTAAGCAGCTGAGCGACCCAGTGACTAAATTCCCAAGTCTTGCCAACCACAATTCTTGAATTCATTACTTCAAATCACCCCACACGCCAGAAAAGCACCTCAGCCATGTCGACACAAGAGCCTCTTGCCGGCAAAGTAGCCATTGTCTCAGGCAGCGACAGCGGCATAGGTTTTGCTATTGCCCACGAGCTTGCATCTCGTGGAGCACATGTCGCCATCAATTACCCATTCCCTTCTCTCGCAGACAGTGCCAACAACAAGGCAGCGTCTCTGCCAACAAAGTCCATCGCCGTCTGCGCCGACATGGGCACAACTCAAGGCCCTAAGACGCTGGTCGAGGCAACTATTCAAGAATTTGGCCGATTAGACATAGTTGTCAACAATGTGGCGCTAGCAGTCAATAAACCCCTTGAGGAGCAGACCTTGGATGACTGGGATCTGTTGGTCAATGTCAATGGGCGCAGCACCTTTCTTCTGACCCAGAGTAGCCTTCCGCACTTAACGCGAGGAAGCGGACGAATAGTCAACATCTGTTCCGCTAGCTCACGAGGCTCTCCTCCCTTGCAGACCATCTATGCCGGGACCAAGGGCATGGTGGATTCCTTCACTAGATGCTGGGCTAAGGAACTTCCTCCCAAGTACGGGTGCACGGTAAATGCGGTGTCTCCAGGTCCTACCAAGACCGAGGGCTTTCTCGCTGCTGGTGAAGAAGCTATGCGAATCTTGCAGCCTACGATCGATGCTACGCCTGCAGGAAAACGAATGGGTACACCGGAAGAGATTGCGTTTGCTGTGGGGTTTCTATGTGATGAGCGGGCGAGCTGGGTCAACGGTGTACATTTGCATGTGAACGGAGGACTTCACATCGATTAGTTATTACTACCCCTCGTTGGAAGATTTTAATTAGGAGTCCTCACCGATAACGAGAGATGAATTATCTATACCAAATAAAGACTGTGTAGATAAAGAGCATCCTTTTAAATAGTTCATAGAGTGCCAGGGCACTTTAGAGTGATATTGAACTATCTCAAAATCATAAAACATATCCCAATCAGCGATGGTGAGAAACTGTAGATTAATCAACTCTTCTAATACCACTAGAGCAATTACATTTCTATATTCAGGGCTGACAGTCTCTTGCTTAGTCTATTCTTCGAGCACTGGACACATCTGGGACGCCAAGACCCTCAACAACCTTTCCACCCAGAATCTCATACACGGGCACTTCTGCCAACCTCGAGACGACGTGGTGGAGCGTCGGCAAAGCCTCCCAATCATGAGGATCAAACTCAAAGCTTGATTTCTCAGCAGTAAAGACCCTCAGCACTTTACTCGGAACGACCTTGGACTCCTCGGCGTGAGGCACAAAGGTAGCATGCTCCACGTCTGCCTTGCCGCGATCTCCCACCTTGGGGATGTACTTGTATGCAAAGATCCCCTCATCGTCTTCGCCTCCGATAGTCCCCTTGGAGCTGCTACTATCTACCTCGCGAAGGCCTTCAAGCGTGAACGAGCCAAAGTTGACACCTTGCCAGCCTGTCTGGATTCTGTAACTGTTTGTTCGCCTCCAAATGTCGATGGAGCAATACAGCTTTGGCATTCCGAGCTCTTCCCGGCCACTGACAATCGGATCCGTGAGGCTTTCCCACAAAATAGGCAAAAAGGTTCCATCACGAACGGTACCGTCTTTCTGTACATACTGCACACCGTGGATGTACAGCCCAATGTGTCTGTACCCAGAGCCGCCTAGCCACTCCATTTTGTTGAGCGTGGTCTGGGAGAAGCTAGCATATGCGACTGTTCCTGGGCTCTTGAACCGGAAAGAAGTAGAAGGGAAGAGATTCTGCAAGAGAGTTCGTGAGGTCTTGAACTTGATGGAGGCTGTTGTGAATGTCGAGTCGGTAGCATTCCTAGCTTCTCCTGTGAAGGTCTGTCGCGGACCGGGAAATGGCCCAAAGGAGACGGGCATTCTCCAGTAGAGATGGGGCTTCCGAGCCCAGTCCCATTTTCTGAAACAGTTGGTAGAATGGTCCCATTCATCATGGCCCAGGTTGAAGTTGGTATACGCCATCACTAAGTAGAAACGACTGTTAGTTGTGACAGGCAAGGACGCGTCTGCAAGGTTTACTGACTGTCAAAGTCCTTATCCGGCTTATCTTTTCCTGCCTGACGTGAGAACTCTTGGATCCGGTTCGCCCGATCATAGCGAAAGTCCTGGTAAAGACGTAGTCGCTCAGGGACCTCTTCCGGGGAGGTACCGAGTGGCAAAACAACTGCGAGGGAGGCAGCGTCTTCAATGGCAACACCTGCACCCTGCCCCTGGTCTGAAAGAACTTGGTTAATACTTTTTCTTATGAAAAGGTACGTCTCATGGGTTTTGGTGTTGAGGATATACTAACGAGGAAGAAAGGGATGAGCAGCATCACCGAGAAGAGTGAGTCTCTTGTCAGTCCACGTTGGGAGGACGTCCATGTCTAGGAGCTCCCATGCCTTGAGGGATTCCGGGCTGGCTTTGCTGAGGAGCTTCAACAAAGCAGGATCGAAATCCTTGTATACACTCAATAACACAGACATGCTGGTCTCGTTGTTCCAATCTAGCCAGTATTTGTCAACGATCTGTTCCCGGTCAAGAGTCCAGCCAGAACATACCTTCTTTACTTCCAGGGTCGCTCTCTTCTCGCGGATGAATGCAGACAAAGTTGAACGTCTTGTTGTCATCGCATGGATACATCACAATACGTCGGTCCGCGGCATACCATATGATGAGTTGGCCGTTATGCTGCGCAAAATGGGCGGTTTCTGGGTCGTCGAGAGCATGTTGGCGGGGGACGAGGAACCTG
Organism: Fusarium acutatum; assembly: GCA_012932015.1. Taxonomy (NCBI): domain Eukaryota; kingdom Fungi; phylum Ascomycota; class Sordariomycetes; order Hypocreales; family Nectriaceae; genus Fusarium; species Fusarium acutatum. The sequence goes on along the minus strand of JAADJF010000072.1, from coordinate 13,239 downwards.
AATGCACTTTTACCCGAACTGTACGCTTGCCAGTCTTTTCCAACGACTTTGTGTCGCGAACGAGACTGTAATGCATAGGTTCTTGTCAGTGAACGGCCTAGCAAAGCGGTGCAACATCGAAGACTGAAAGTATCGTTACTTACATGAACTCCATCAGCGCCAACGACCAATTCGCCCTGTACTTGGCTGCCATCTTGCAAGAAGACGGTAGCTGTTTCTGTATCGACATCCACGACGCGACTGGACGTTCGGAGCACCGCGGGAGTGCCAGGTCCATCTGGCGATGTCGCAAGTCGTTTGAGCTCCTGATGCAGCCGCACGCGATGGACCAGGTGCCATGGATGCTGCCAGATCTTGTGCGCTTCCGTGAGCTCAGCATCACGGACCACTTCATTCGCCGCGTTGAACTCTGTAATCTGCAGTCATATCGCAAGTCTTTAGTGTCCGAAATCTAGAGCCACATCGAAGTTGGAGTTACATACCCGTTCAAAGACATTTGCGCCTATGGTCTCTGCAAAGATACCAAGTCGGCGAAGGACTCCATTGGCGTTGGGTGCGAGGTGCATCGCCGCTCCAACTTCGTTGGCAAAGCGAGACTGTTCCAGTAGCGTGACTCGATGGCCTTGCCTGCGAAGGAAGATGGCAGCCGTGAGACCGCCTATCCCAGCCCCGATGATGACGATGTTGAGTCCATCGGACTTGGTGGCGGCAGTGTGGCCATTGGTGACTGTCTTAGAGACGCCGTTGGATACCATTGTGTCCTGATAACGATATAATGGTTTCTTCTCGCAATGGCCAGCAATCTAGGACCAGACGAGTAGAGGCAGTGATGGATTGCTGGGATCGAATTCTTTCATCTGTTTTTTGGCTGATTCTCCACGGCACATTATGCATACAGAGCGTTTGCTTGCGTCTTATCTAAAGGTTCTGCAATTGACGCACCAGGGTCCTTTCGACCTTAACCTCGGCCATTCCGGCATAATCACGATTACGGTCCCGATGCACGACTTCAATGTACTGTTTCCCATATCGACAATTACAGGAGGGGCCGAAGACGATTGAGGGGTCAAGACCACATCGGATCGGCTTGTGGTCGACACCAAACCACTTTAAGTTAATCTAGCAGGGGGCTGTCACTATCCCGCCCTCTAGCCGATCTAGACCAGAAAACACAATCAGTGCAGTTCTATTCTGCAACCCAGCCAGAGTCACATACCCTTGCACTTTGCGGGGTTTTCTGGGGAGCTTCGGGAAGAAACTCTTTGCTATCTACAGTATCTTTCTCACTGCATCAAACCCCGTGGGGAAGACACGCTAGCGGTGGGTGGAGCCGCCCCTCATCCGCGTTAGAGCGCGTCGCTAGCAGATTTTGTCCCCCTTTCCAAGCTAACCAACCATCGACACATTCAGTGCATCCTCGCCGACGTGAGTGTCTATTGGGTTGCGCAGGCCGCATTTGAGGTTATATACATTCCATTATGCCCTCTTTCAGTCATTGAACTTTTCAAGGGCTGTAGGACATTCGCCAGCCGATCCTTTCATTTTGCCTGAGGCTCGCGATTCGTCAGCATTTGCTGCTCATCTGACAACCAATTGTTATCTCTTAACCACTTGTACCCCAACATCATGTCAATCAACATTCCCAAGACCAGCATGGGCACGTCTGATGCCCCTAACAACATGCTGGGAGGCCTGCGCCTCCGCAATGAAGAGACCAACGAGATCATACTCATACCCACCCCAACGAATGATCCCAATGATCCGCTCAACTGGTAAGCTCTCACCTGGCATATCTCCTCCTCCCCCATGTAGAGAATTCTAAGCACATTATAGGTCCAAGCCATACCGTTTCTACATCGCCGTCCTCGTCTCGTGCGCCATTTTCTTCAGCAACTTTCTGGCGGCTGGCCCTTCTGTCGCCATCGTCAGTACCACCGAGTCCTTCTTTGGTCCACCCGGTCCCGATTTCAATGCCAAAGTTTCCAAGATTGCGTATTTCTTCACCACCACTGCTCTTCTTCAGGGCATGGGAAACCTGATATGGATGCCCTTCGTTGCAAAGTACGGCCGTCGACCTACCTATGTCCTGTCCTTCATACTCTATACAGCTGTCGCTGCTTGGGCTGGTGGTGCAACTACATACGGCAGTGCTTTGGCTGCGCGCATTCTTATGGGCTTTGCGTCGGGCGTCGCTGAATGTCTAGCCCCCTTGACTATATCGGATCTGTTCTTCTTGCACGAGAGAGGTGCCGTCATGGCGTGAGTGACCATATTTACATACCCAACTTGCCTCGTCTAACCACATGAATAGTATATATACTACGGCGCTGTCCTCTGGTGTAGGTGTTGGAATCATTGTTGCTGGACTCATTACCATCAACCTGAGCTGGCGGTATATCTACTGGGTGTCGGTGGCCCTGATTGGAGTGTGTACCATTCTGATTATCTTCACGTTCCCCGAGACCGTCTACAATCGCCAGGAAATCGCAGAAGGAACACATACGCATATTGAAACCAATCGCAAGGATCAGGATGAGGATATTGAGAAGGTTCAATTTGACGAAGCCTCAGCATCTGGACATCTATCTTATGCGCCGTCCCCCAAGCGCACATTCTTGCAAAATCTGTCCCTGTACAGCGGTACACACACGAAAGAGTCTTTGCTCAAGCTATTCTTCCGGCCAATTGTTCTCCTCACCCTTCCTCCAGTGCTCTGGGCTACCCTCGTCATGTCTGTTACCATCGGCTTCCTCGTTGCCATCAGCTCCAACTTTGCTGTAGCTTTTGCCGCCACGTATGGCTTCAAGCCATGGCAAGCCGGCTTGTGCTTCATTTCGTGTCCCATAGGAGCCGGTGTTGGAGCATTCTTTGGAGGTCACTTTAGTGATAAGGTGGCAGATCGACTGACTCGGAAGAATGGTGGCATTCGAGAGCCAGAGATGCGACTACCTGCTATTCTCATCTCCCTTGTGATCGCGCCGCTCTCCCTGGTCCTGTATGGTGTAGGCATCGATCGCAGCTGGCACTGGATTGTCCCTACCATTGGTCTGGGTCTTTGTAAGTCTGCGCAAAACTCTCTCACGGAGTTGAAAATGCTAACCAGAGTCGAAAGTGAATCTGGCAATCGTTCAAGCTACCAACGTCAGCTTGGTCTTCACAATTGACAGCTACCGTCCCGTTGCAGGAGAGTTAGCAGTCACGCAGCTAGCATTCAAGTGTAAGTCTACTGCCTCCATGGCCTGATCAATGACGCTGACGAGATTTAGCTGCTTTTGGGTTTCTCCTCTCTTTCTATACTAATCCTTGGATTAATATCAGTGGATATGCTAATGCATTTGGTGCCATGGCGGGAATCTCGGGGGCGGTTATTCTGTGTTGGGTACCTATTTATATTTGGGGGCGGAGGATCCGCCATGCTACGTGGAACTGGGGCTACATTGAGAAATTTGTTCATTGGAATGTGGATCGTGAGGTGGGCGAGTAGATGTTATTAAGGAATCCAGAGACGGCGCGTCCTCCTAGTATAATGAAGCATAATACTCGGTATCAATATCGAGTTAGGTGCGCTTTCAGAAATTGCAAGATTCTACGATTCATTATTAATGAACCTGCGGCATTAGGTCGTCCTTATCCACAGCCCAGAGGACCGTTATTTCACGACCGATCCTATCTTCTTTGATCGACGGTGAATCAACACCTGACTGTTGCCTTTGAGGTCAAGCTTCCAGGCTGGAAATACAAGTAACAAATAAGAACACGGTATCTTAATCGAGGTTGAAGTGCAGCCACAACAAATGATAGATAACTTATCTTTCATGGACGGAATTCACCATTTCACGACACCTGCTTACTGCTCGTCACAGATTACTTTAAGCACATCCCACCACCAACATGGTGCCTACCCTAGGGTTCCAGAGAAAGCGATCTATGCATTAGCGTTTTTCCCCGCGTCGCCCACATCCCGATAACCCCGGAATCCACTGCACTAGCCTCAACTCACTCTAGTCTAGCGTTATGGTGCAGGTCATGCCTCCCATCGACGTAGACCAGTCCATCCCAGCAACATCCGTCACCGTCACGAACATCCACTGTGAGAATGATCATCTTGTCATTCCTGCTCTGGCAGTAACAAACGACATGAGCGCCCCGTCCACGATAAAGAGACGCCTATCGTCTCCTCAACAAAACCCTTTCCAATGCTCATATTGTCAACGCTCGTTCGGGCGCGTGGACCACTTGACCCGTCATATCCGATCTCGTCAGTAGCCGCAATGCAATGTTCTTGTCTTCCAATTTACTCACATCCACTCTAGATGCGCAAGATAAGCCGTTTCACTGTCATGTCTGCGACAAAGCCTTTGGGCGCCAGTATGTAAAAATTCCATTACCAAGTCGGCATCTACTCATTATTTGACCAGAGATATTCTCAAACGTCATGTGCTTGCACATAATGGCGCAGAGTCTGGTGTGAAGCGATACAAGCGCATGTCTAATGCTGCACCCCGTGTTTCTCAGGCGTGTAAAGCTTGTGCGGGATCTAAGCTCAAGTGTGACGAAGATGCTTCCTGCAGACGTTGCCTGACAAAGGGAATTCCTTGTGAGCGAGATACTCGGTTCACGGAAATAGGAGACAAAACGTCACCGGACACTAGCATTCAGTCTACAATAGGTGAGGGCTCAGAATGATTCTCGGTTCGTAAGCTGGTTGTTAATCCATAAAGATCAAGAACTATCGATACCCGTCCTGGAGCCGAGTCATTTGAGTTTGTCAGAAGATGATTTCTCCAAGTTCCTAAGAGGCGTCATGACACCCGTGGAGGGGCAGGAGAGCCGCCCAATCGATCAAGCTGACCTGGCCAGCATTAACAATATTTACAATCCGCTTCCGTCTCACGGCCTCTTGGACTTCCGCGTCGATGGTGATACGCGGTTCGACGATGTTGCCATGGATCTTTGGGACTTGCCTTGCAGTCCATCCTTTTACTACAACGGAATCCTGCTGGAACCAAAAGCATCCATACCCGTCAATCCTGAGATTCAACTGCCAATGTCAACCAACAATGCTCGCCCAACTGTGCTAGGCCATGTGGCATATAAGGAATCGGCACTCGGAACGTGGGAGCCTTCACAGAATGACCACCTAAACTCCAACATAAAGGCTCTATCAGTTCTTGGCGACAGTCCCCAGGATGCCATCCAACTTACCAGCTTGGAAGTAAGCAGTCAGCAGTTCAAACCACTCTCAGTTGGCCTAAGAGACCAACTGTTGCTTTTAACCTTGAACGCTTGTAAGCCAGAAAGCAAGCTCGCGATCATCAGAGCATTCCCCCACTCTGAGATTCTGTCCAAGCTCATCGAGAGCTTCTTTTCTCACCATCGTGTCCAGACCGACTCGTGGATACATGGCCCATCGTTCGAACCAAACCAACAGGGCGCAGAGCTTATTCTCACCATCGTCAACATGGGAACCATGTTTGCCGACTCCAAGATCTTGCATTCCCTTGGTTTTGCTCTGCATGAGGTGGCTCGTTTGTCATTGCCTGTAATGTTTGAAGGAGCAAATTCTATGACTAGAACTCTTTGGGCTCTACAAGCGTTTGTTCTGGATATTGAGATGGGGTTGTGGAGTGGTATCAAGAGGAAGATGGAAATTGCAGAAAGTCAGCGCCAGATGCCCTTCACAGTATGACATTTCTTCCCGGCTAAACTGTCTCAGGTTCCATGGTATCCTCGAGTCCCTGCTAATTCGATGACAGATGCTACGGCGCGGTAGAAGATTCAGCAAAGCCTATACTGCCGCTGATCCTCCTTTGCCAGAAGACACAGGTGAAACCTTGCAGAATAAGTGGCTTTCTTGGGTTGAGCAAGAAAATTACAACAGGCTCGTCTATCACTGTTTTGTTATAGATACCCAAGTCAGTATTGCCATGTCGACATGTCCCCTGATATCTTTCTCGGAGCTCAAGACGCCTCTGCCAGAGTCTAGTGATCTGTGGCTTGCCAAAGATGCAGAAGCATGGAAAGCTATATACTTGAGGCAGCAACGCCAACACACAAGGGTTACGCTGTACGACTACTTCCGTAATGCTGCGGAAATCGACAGCAGCTATGATGTTCCGTTTTGTGAGCTTGTCGTCCTTTCGGGTATCTGGGGAATGGTTTGGCAATGTCTACAAAGTATTGCCGTGCTAGACAAGCCGAGACACTCGGATCCAGCATTGACGCTTCGGCAGCAAGAGATCCTCCAGATATTGCATCGATTCCGCGTCAACATGATGGGGGATGAGGCAAGCTGGCAGGATGGTCCGGTAACCATGATGTACCATCTTGTGTATATGCACTTGCACATTCCTTTTGAGGAGGTTGAGCTGTTTGCGGGCAAGGGACACCAGAGTGATGCCCGGCACGCTCTGTCTGTACTTCTAGACTGGACTACCAGCCCAGAGTCACGAAAAGCGATATGGTATGCCGGCCAGATTATAAGAGCAGCAGAGATGTTCGAGCCTGGTCGTCTTCGGGGCTTTTACACTATTGCATTATATCAAGCGAACCTTGCCCTTTGGGCCTATGCAGTAGTGTCACAGGTCAAGGCAACAAACAAGAATGATTCAATTCTTAACAACGTGGAGATGGTCTGTCTGAACGGACCGGAATGTCCACTCGTTCAGAGGTTCATCAGCAGAGGGCTGCCTTCGGTTGCAGTCATCCAACCATCCGCACCCCAACACGGCAGTTCTCCCATTCGGCTGATGGACCGGGAGGCGGTTGTGAACTACGTTCTCGGCATTTTGAGTGCCAATTTCTCGCACGTTGAGGCTGTGCCGCCTTTGGTCGAGAACCTTGAGCAGCTCCTGGACAAGCTGGGCCGAGCCGAAATTGATGTGTAGGTGAGGCCGATGTGGGGGACGTTGAGTGGGTTTGGAACTCCACGTCTCCTCCGCATCGGTGCTACCTGGTCCACTAGCCTCATCTGAAGAAGGTAGCGGGCTGTAGCTGATTCTCCGTCAATAGTTCTCAATCACCCTACCCACATAAATCTCGTAGTGCTGTGCTTGCGCTAGCCTATCTGATACAATTTAAGATGATAGCACATCACTGCATGATTTGAGATGTTTCTAGGCAGAAATGATAAAATCTGTAATAAAAGCTTACATGATTGTTTCTCACGTAGACCCGCTAGTTCTTGGCTACTACCTCCTCCTCGTACCCAGGAATGGTATGCATCGAGTTATCGTGGAGTTCTTGACCGGCAACTCTCAGGCTTGTAGCCGGCTGCAAAACGTAAAGCATTCGTGCCCATGATTCCTCGCTTCTATTCTTCCAAGCATGATTTGTTCCCCGCTGGATCGAGATGTCCCCCCTCCTCATGACTCGCTTCTCACCAGAGTCTAGGATCAAGTCAATCTCCCCTTCCAAGACGACGCCATAGTCCAAGCTGATTGTGCGATGCATAGGCGATATCGCTCCAGGAGGTATATCCACGACGCGAAGAACTGTGCCTGTCGGCAGAGTGATTCCAGGAAGGTTTTCGGTGTAGTGTCGATATGTATTGATATCTGCTTCATCGTTAAGGTTGACGGGGAATTGGTTGGTCGCGTAGCAGAGGGCGAAGTCAACATTATCTGGTAGGGTTTGGAAGGGGGCGTCCTCGGGTAAGACGTCTGAGAAGGTCGTGGTGCCCTCAGGAGTGTGAGTGGTGACGAACCGCTTGATGGTTCTTAAGTCCTTCCGTGAATTGTCGGTGGCTGTTTTGTTCTCCATGTTGGCAGTGTAGATACACGAATGCGATGTGTCAGCAAGAATTGACAAAGGATGATAATGAGCAGTTTAACTATGAGGCTTCAATAGGACTTAAAGGCCGGCTTTTAACGTGCCTACACTACCACGGAACCTCTAACAAGTTTAAAGTTATCCTCCGATGTGGAGAGCATAGAGTGGTCCCGAGGAACGTTAACCTTCCCTGGCTACAATGCCACGGCAACATCGCTGCAATGCACCAGGGCACGAGGCCAATCTCAGAAAAGCAAGGACAGCTGTTATTAGACAGCAAATCAAGGGCAGTATATGGTTCTAGTCAAAATATCTAATTACTGCTTTATCCACTCAAACTTGTCCCCGATATATCGATGTGCACGAATGTCTCCAGACCTCGCATGGCCCTCAAAGAGTTCCACCCTCGCAGCCCTCCCACAGAGCTGACCGAGCTCACCGCTTGCCTGAGCAGACTTGACTTCCTGATAAGTCACAGTGCGGAGGAACTTTCCTACCCATAAGCCGCCAGTGTACCTCGCCGCGTGTTTTGTGGGCAGAACGTGATTCGTACCAATACACTTTGCACAACAGTGTTAGCAGCGGTAATATTGTGAGATTCATGACTTCTTACCTTGTCACCAAAAGAGACGCAGGTCATGGGGCCCAGGAAAAGAGCTCCGTAGTGTTGCATCTTCGTCAGGGCTTCTCTGGGGCTGGCAGTGAGAATCTGCACATGCTCGGAAGCAAACTCGTCGGCGATCTGATAGGCCTCATCAATCGTTTCAGCGAGAATAACCTCCCCGTAATCACGCCATGAGGCACTAGCGACCGCTGCAGTCTTGAGCGTAGTCAACTGCTCATCGCAGTATTTGATCGCACTCTTCGCCACTTCAGCCGAGGTGCAGATCAAGACAGCGGGTGTATCCGGCCCATGCTCAGCCTGAGAAAGAAGATCGGTGGCGATCATGTAGGGATCTGCTGTTTCATCCGCTACGATCAAAACTTCTGTTGGACCGGCAAAGAGATCGATTCCAATCTGACCAAACAACTGCCTTTTCGCCTCGGCAACAAAGGCGTTTCCTGGACCTGCGATGAAGTCCACCTTTGGCACTGTTTCCGTGCCGATTGCCATTGCTGCGATGGCTTGAATACCGCCGAGGACGAAGATTTCATCTGCACCTGCGAGATGCATGGCAGCAACTGTGGCTAGGGGAAGCTGGCCCGCTGCAGGGGGCGTACAGGCTACTACATTTCTGACGCCTGCTACTTTGGCCGTCAAGATGGTCATATGCGCAGAGGCCAACAAGGGGTATCGCCCTCCTGGGATATATCTAGACAACTGTTAACACTTTCAACCATTTATCAACTTGATATATCGGGTACTGACGCTCCAACTGAGTCAATTGGGTTGTTCTTCTGACCAAGAAATACACCAGGAGCCATCTCGATCTCAAACTCTTTGATTGAGTTCAACTGGGCCTCAGCAAACTTTCGGACGTTGGATTGAACTGTTTTGATATCATTGATGACTTGCTCTGGGACTTGGGCCATGACTTGGTCGATGTCCTTCTTAGAGAGCTTGAAGCTTGAAGGAGACCATTTGTCGAATTGCTCGCTGTAGCGCTGTACAGCGGCATCGCCTTCTCGCCGAACGCTATCAATTACGTCCTTGACTATCCTGGGGACATCAGGCAATGAGCCATTGGTGGCTTTACTTGTTGAGTTGGCGGATGCGGGACGCTTGAGATGTGTTCGAGCCATGATGGAGTTTGTCTAACCTCGTGTTGCTGATGCCGTTGATGCAAAAAGATAATCTTGTGGGTATTCCTTCTTTCTTCTCATTAAGTCAGGTCAGCCCTTATACCCATGATATTGAGCATCACTGGGATTTCATTCTGCCTCCACTTACTTGCGCTCTTGATGCTCCCCGGTCTACTCCGCTCCGTACGGAAGTAGCAGGTTCACGGATCGGCTTTGCGGGGGGTGGGGCTCGGAAATGTGGGCGCGTTGAAATTTGGCTAGTAGACCAGACCCCAGGCGGTGAGTAAGAAATATCCTAACATTGATCAACCTGCACGCGTTGGATGACCTACCCTACACTGTCCCTGTGGGGCTAAGGAGACGAAAAGAGTGAGTGAGACTATATGCCAATCAACAAGCAAGACATGAGACCAAGATAATAGGAAAAGAAAACACCATCATATCCCGAATTGAGATTTAGATAAAGGAGATAAATTAACAAGAATTGTATATAGTGTATTTATTCTAAGGTTCACCAGACGAAAAGTCCATCATAGCCTTACTTGTTATCCAAGTAAGACTATGACGTAGATCAGTCAGAGGCTTTAGGGCTCTATTCCCCTGCAGAAGCGATTAAATGCTCTGTCACAAACCGAAACCTGCATCGATGACCCCATTCTGCCCAGTCACTGATTTGGACACGACGAAAGCTTTAACTTGCTCCGCAACGTCTTCAACTGTGGCAAAACGCCCCAACTTATTGGTGTTGCGAGCAGCTTCAAGTCGCTCTGCAGGAAACGAAAGACCCCATTCCTATATCAAAATGAGATTACATCCTTCAATGACTAAAAGAATTGACTTACCGTAAGTAGGATGCCTGGGGAAATGGTATTCACCCTGATTGACGGCGCAGCTATCTTGGCAAGACATCTCCCAAGGTGAATCTGGGCAGCTTTTGTGACTGCGTACGGCTACATTAGTCAGTGAATCGGAACTCTTCCTTGTCATGGAATCAGAAGAACATACCACGCTACTTCCGCTGGGGATCACTCCCGCCAAACTGGCTGTAGACACAAAACAAGGCACTCCAGCTTCTCTCTGGTTGCTTTCCTCGAGATACTGTTTCGCCGCATGGAAAAGCCACAGGTGGCTCTTTACATTGGCAACATAACAGCGATCCCAGTCATCCTCGTCAACGTTATCATCGATGTCTGAGAACTGACGCATCTTTGTCCAACCAACATTGGATATAACAACATCTAAACGACCTCCAAACTTCGATGCTGCCTCGTCGACAAGCGATTTGATCTGCAACTTGTCGCATGTATTTGCTTGAATAGCCTGTATCGAGATGTTTGACCCTGCGTGTTTTTTGCCGCACTCGGCCTGAAGGGCTTGGACTAGTTCTTTGGCGCGTGATTCGTTGCTGTTGAAGTTGATCACGACGTTCATTCCTAGGTCGACGGCAAGCATGCGAGCAATGGCTGCGCCGAGGCCACTGCTTGCAGCTGTGACCAGTGCAACTTTGGACGTGGACATGGTCTTTTACTTTTTGCTATCAGGTATAAACTTGCTGAAAGTGCTACCGATTGCATATCATCATAGGGACCCTTGCTTTTGGCTACCAGTAAGTTTGATAGCGAGTAATACACGCTGACAAAGAACCCCGCTCAGAAGTCCGCCCGCCCTCCCCCTCATCCCGAGACCGGCAATCCTGGGTCTCCTCGGATTCTCTCCACAATCGCCCACAAGCCGAAACAGGAGCAAAATATCGTCGGGTATGACAATTTGAGATATGAAAGTTTAGATCACCCTGGCGTCTCCCAACCTCGTCTTTGAAATATGGAAACATCCACCAGGAATGAATATTGAACAGATAGCCAAGCAGTGACCCGTTTAAGATATTAAGAAGATCTTTCAAAGAAACAATATGATGTTCATTAGAAACCCAATATATTATTACAATTTGGTATATCTCCAATACTTCAAATAATATCTCACATGATTGCATAAGCCGCAACCAAGAAACTCAACATCCCAAAGTCAATTGACAGGCGACTACCAGAATTTCCGTTGTCTGGCGAGACAGTCGAAGAACTTGAGCTCGGCTCTGACCCGCTTGACGTAGCGCTTGCAGTTTCAGTAGTTGATGTTCCAGTGCTGGTCTCGCTGGGCTTTCCCCCTGCTTGGATTACTGAATCGAGGCTGCACTTGTTAGCATGCGCGATGCGATGAATTAAGAATGACTTACATATGAATCAGGCCGTTGTTAGTGAGGACATTCGCTTCAATGACCTTGGCATTGTTGAAGAAGATATCGTCATCTATGATTCTAACTCGGACCTCGGTCTTGTTCAGAGTTCCGATGACTTGGCCGTCACGCAGGTAATTGGAGTAGGTAACTTCGTTGAGGGTATGGGCCCTTGAAATTTGTCAGTACACTATTGCATGTGGAGGGGAGACAACTTACAACAGCGCTCCACCCAAATCCTCTTTCGAAAGCTCAACATCGGGGCTTCCCGCATCCTTGAACGCTTGTGTAGATGGCGCAAGACATGTAACGTTCTTGGAGGCATCGAGGGCGGGCCACAAGCCCGCCTTGATAAGAGCACCATTCAAGGCTGTGAGTCTTCTGTCGTCGGCAGCTTTAACCGTCTTCGAACATGATAGAGGGGGCAGAAGGACCCTGGACATGCATGTTAGTCTGATGCTAGCGAGCTTGCGTATCACTCACTTGTCCACGACCTGGAACCTGCTGGCATTCTTCTCACCCCAAGATCCATCAACAGCAGTCATCTTGATGTTCTGCTCCTCACCTGCCCGGAGATTGACAATGGCCCCGCTGATATCCCCATCAGCTCTCTTCCCTTTTCCTTCTTTCGAAGCGAATACAACCTGGCCATCAGCACTGTTGCCAAATTGGCTCTGCATCTGAGGTCCTGCAGTTCTGTTGTTGAATTCCTCACTCTTCAACAAAGTGGGAACCGACAGTCCACGGGAATTATCGAAATCTGTGGATGAGAGTGAAGCTGCCATGGTATGATATGAGAAGAAGACCTGGAGCATCGTCTGGTTCAATTCGGTAACATCTGAAATGCTAGAGTCTTTGAGATAACTCTTGATAGCATTATCGGTAGGAATCAAAATGGTGACATTGCTGCCCTGGCTGGAAAGGGTATTGGCCAGCACCTGAGGAGCCGCGCTAAGGAGGGAACGGAAAAGGGAGAGAGAATCGTAGTCGGCAATAGCACCAGCCAGGTTCTCAGATACATCTTGAGCGTTGGCAAGTGACAGAAGGGCAAGGCCCGCCGCCTTGATCGAGAAAGAAGTGCGCATTCTGAGCTATGATGATGGGAATGACAGTCTGACAGATCTGAAGAGAAGAAAAAAAGATGCAGAGCCTCAAAGCTGCTACGTGGGGCTTGTCGCTTATTATGTAGCAATCCAGTTCCATGGCTGTGGCTTCAACACATCAAAATGGCTGAGCCCAGACCCTGTAAGACCAGAGCCTGCTTTGCCATTGACGAATGAATAGCCTCATAAGTAAGCCACAGTAAGTATCATAGGTAGGGATGATGCGCTAAGTGAAGTGGCAGTCAGCATAATGAGTGAAAGGGTGGCGCCCAGCTGAAAACTAGCGGCCAGCCCTTGCCCGCACAGCCCTATCATCCCCTTTTTAAACCGCTAATTTCTCACCCGCCTCCGCCTTCATTCATGTGCGGTACCTACAGTGGGTCGGCAAAAGTC
>JAADJF010000071.1:0-194077 GCA_012932015.1 Fusarium acutatum | reverse complement strand
CACCAATGGCGGGGGGGCTAGTGCTGTAGGTAGCTCTACGATCGCTAGGCTTCAGTGACAGTGATCACCAAATTTGGAGCTCTCCAGGTGGGCGGCTGCCTAACAATAGCACCCTTGGTAGGTACCTTTCCCTCAGGTGGACGTTTTTAGCTGGGCTCGACCTGAGGCGCGGGCTTTGAAATCAAATGAGGCAGGGGTATCGCAGGTAACTATTGGATGAATATGGATTTATGCATTTTCTCGGGAGAACCGTCAAGTGCAGCATCCATCTACGGATACCTTATGTATTGCTGAAACTTGTGCTCCTCGAGGCATAATCCTAGGTACGGTACAGGTTGATATCAACCAGCATGTGCCAATCAAGGCGTTTTCAACCGTGATATCTCGCTCCCCCATCCCATCTGAAAGAGCTCAACTACTTTGGTCTTAGCACCATTCTAGTCCAAGGCAGGGGCGAATACACTGAACTGTTCCTGTCCCTACATCATCAATCTGGGCTGCTCTTCTGCTAGTTAACCCCTGTTCCCATAGGAATGGGACCGCCACTGACAGCCACGCTTTGTATGAAATAACTCGAGGTGATACAATGACCTCACGTCACTGGCTATGATGTACGCATCCATACAAACCATCACCCCCATTGATACACTAAAATAAATTGAGCCTTTTAAAACCACCCACTGCATGAAAATTAGTTGGGAGGGATAAAAACTTTGCATGAGCACGTCGTGTCGTGTAAGAGTTCCGTCAGCCGCTGGCGCCTAAACAGTTCCCTCTCCTTCACTCGTTTTTTTTTTTTTTTACTGTCACGCGTGAAAAATTTCCATGTTCGTTCTCGCCACTTCTACCCGCGCGTGTTATTCATCTGTGCTACTCTGCATGCTTTGAGTGGCTGTTGAGAATTACCTATTCAGAACCTGGTTTGATCGGATTGGATGCTACACATAAGCCTCAGATCAGGTCGCGTGCCCTTCCCTTGATGACGGTCCGGTCCGGCTCCAAAAAATTGCAAAACCCAGTTTCTTATCCCCATCCGTGCGTGCTTGAGGTATTGATTGTTAATAGTAGGGCTGTGGCTGCGGTTGTGGCTGATCATCAGAGAAATTTGGAAACCAGGCAGCTCGTCTTTAATTGAAGGGCTTATGTTATATTCTACAGGTAACTCTCAACTTTTAAGAAGGGACATATTTAGACATCAAGTCGTCAACTCTGATGGTATGCTACCTAAAAGACTGCGTACCTACTTGTATATATAATACGCAATTTAGCTTACCCTAAAACACTGACTACTGAAGACTGTTTTCGTCCATCTGTCCTTATAGTACAGAGGCATCTTAGCGTCATTTCGTGTGTCACTTGCCAATATTCAAGGTATTTAGAATTTGTTATTTATCTAATGAGATTATGATTGTCGTTTGAGGACTTCTGCTACTAATCTAGACCAAACATGTTTCCGGAGACCCCATCTATAGAAAACAACACATAAATTATCCTTTCCCAAGGAACACACCAGGAGAGGAAAAAGGAAAGGAAAAGAAAAGAAAAGAAAAAAGAAAGTATCAATATACCAAAACAAATGCAAAGCGCCAGGGTATCTCATGCTCCAACATATACATCATCAATACAGGACTTCAACTCATTGTCCTCAAATTCAGAGAAAGGCATAGCTGCCACCTTCTGACTTGCCCGAATCTTCTCTTCTCCAGTTCACCGACGAGTTTCCTACTGGCTTCGAGTGTCTGCTGCCAGGAACACTGAGCGGATCGACACTTAAGCGAGACAACTTGCTCATCGAATGCCCCAAACCTTGCCGTAAAGACGCCAATGATCCCCTGATGCTGTTCTGAGTGTCTCCCCACTGGCTTGGGGATATCAGATCCGAGTTTGCCCGCTCTCCAGGCTGTGCTCCATCACGGCTCGAACTCATCGCCGTGCTTGGTCGAAGTGGATGGAAAGGCGACTCGTCCACAAGCTGGTGATATGACGCGCCTGTTCCATCGCGCTGGGATTCGTACACACGCCAGTTCTCCCCGGAACCAAACGAAGGGTCACTGAAAAGTCCTCTGGGTGCCTCCAAATCATACCATGGCCTGCTACTAGGGCCAACATCCTCTCCCAGCAATTCCTGGGTGGACAGACGTACTAGCTCCGGTCGTCTCAATGTTGGCAGGCTCTGAGTTGCCCCTATTGAAGGGTCCTCACCATCACCGACTGAGGCATGAGAACCGAGCCCAGTATCTGGCGCTCGTGTTGGAACCCTGGTCAAGAGCCTTGGACTGGAGAGATGCGAGGAAGCGAAGGCCAATGAGCTTTCATTGCCACTTGTGTAGTAGTCAGAGCCCTGCTGGAATAATGCTCTTTGAGATTGGATGCTGGGGAGACCATTGAGCGATGAGTCAGCTGCATCGTTGCCCCCCATGAAAGACCTTCGTCTTGCATCTGATAAAAATACCGGAGGTGGTATCAGCTGGCTAGTTGACTGTGATAATGTTGAGTTCGATCGTTGGCTCCTCAGAGAGTCACGACTTGGCCGCCCTGCAGTTGCAGTTCCAACTGTGACCCAAGATCTTCTTTCGCCCTCACTGTTGGATGTACCGAGGGACCGAGATACACTGGTGTTAGAATCCTCAGCTACGAATCTCGGAGGAACAAGAGGCGTCGCCATGAACCCCAATGTTGGAGATGCCATAACTAGCGTTTCCGAATCCATCTCAGAGTGGGGTGTCCTTATCGGGCGGCGTTGTTGTTTGCCTGCAGCTGCGATGATCTCGACCTTGTCGGCCTCTCGCATTGCCGCGGAGCCCCCATTGACACGAAGGCTCTCGAGGACAGGTCCGGAGATCTTATGGCGGAACTTGGACGAGAGATATGTTTGACGTTTGCGGCGGCGGCGAAGGAGACAACAAACAAGCAGCATAGAAAGAAATATGACGACCAGAAGAGGTAGGAGAATCGCGAGGAGGAGGGTACCGGTTGTTAGACTCCCATCTGAATCAGACAACTGTACATCAGGCTCTGAAGAGGTTTCGGTGGGTGCAACAGAAGTTGACGTGCCCGTAGATGTTGATGAAGTGTGAGACTGAGTTGTCGACGAGGATGTGGACTCGAACGGTATCACGTTCAAATTTAGAACCTCGGTCTCTGTGTCGTCTAAAGTCTTTGACGAAGCTGTCACAGAAATATTTAGATCTCCTGAAGCCGATACTGGGATCTTCCCGGTGATGTTAAAGTCATCAAGCTTTAGCCAATCCTTCTTCGGTTTGGTTGAAAGCTGAAGGTCAATGTCATCAGGGTCCCAGAAATAGGGCCGCAAATCAATATCGACATCTTTTCCAGCCTCGACCTTGATACCATCAAAAGTTGAGCGAAATAGAGCAGTGGAGACATTGACAGTGGCGTATATGTTGAGTGTATCTTGGTATGAGTCGCGGAGTGTGATGGTAAAGTTGGTTGAATGATCGCCTTTCCCTGGTGTTCCCTCGATATCCCATGTTTTCTTGTCTAGTGACAGCCAGTCTGGCATACCGTCTGTTGAAATATCAATGTCGTCGATCTTCACAGGTTTGTTGTCAAGCTTGATGCCATCTGCTAGCCCGCTATATGCAAGCTTCTTCCCTCTGGTAGTGTTCAGAGTGATGTTGGGGTTGTCAACACTGAGTTTATGTCTACCCACAATGACAGAGAAGGCAACTGACACGGCGGAGAAGCCAACAATGTCCGAAGCGACAAGCTGGAAGTCAAAAGTTTGAGGAGGCTGGATTAGTGACTCGAAAGGAGGCGTCTTGCCACTAAATGTCAATGAACCAGCGTCGAACCTCATCCAAGCAGGTAAGGGACTGCCATCGCCGGAAGTCGCATAATAGTTGATCATATTGGGCTGGTATTCAAATGTGTCGGCATCAAAAGTAAACTTGAGCTCCGTAGAAGGATACGAGATTAGTGATGACGGCGGCGAATAGTCGCCAAAATCTTCAATCTGCTCCAGAAGTGGTGTTTTGAGGGAGGGGCCTTTGTTCCTGGACACGACCAGAGTCGAACTTAGCAACGTCGAGCCAGTATCATCCTTGGCAATGATCTCTACTGTCTGGCCTACCACATCGCCACTGGGAACAGTATCGTTGGTCGGGATGCCATAAAGACGGCGATCTTTGCTGTCGATAGAAATCCATTTTGGCGCATCCCCGAGTGAGTATGATATTTTGGAGTCTGATCGAAATGTATAACGAGAGAAGACATAAGAGAAGGGTTCATCTACCCGGGCCACTGGTGGCAACTGAGAGTTTATCGGGTAGTTTATTGCTGGCTGAGATCTTGTGAGTCCTGAGATGGCGAGAAGGAGAACAGCGAGTATGAAGGAAGTCATCATGGCATGACAATACACTTTTCAGTGTTGAAGTTCGAATAGGATAACATGAAACGCCATTCAGGTGAATAGGAACTCGCTGAATAGAGCCGAAAGGATGAAGGAAAGAGAAGTGAGAAACAGGAAGGCCGGGAGACAGACGACCGTACAAAGGCATATCGCGAATGACATATTGATGGCTGGCAAGCTGAAGACTTGAACTAGAGGAATACTGAGCCCTTCATTCCTGTATAGCTTCTCCACTGAGCCTCTTTGAACCACGGGAGAAAAATTGGTGGTGATAGTCAATTAAGGGAACTGGTGTTGAATCCATTCGCCCATTTCAAGAGGAGGCAAGATGTCTCAGGTTAACTAGAACTTCCCGTGAGATGGAGAGACATTGACGTGTGGCGGGTATAACCAAAGGAACGGTACTGCAGGCTGATACAGCTGTAGTCACATTCCTACGGAAGGCCTGGTAGCCCAGAGAGACTGGTGAGACATCGTAGCCACTCGGCATGGTGATGATAAAAAACTCGACATGGTAATCATGAAGGTTGACAGGATACTGGCTCCATCGAGCTAGGGGAGGAAGGCTGGAGAGGGAGAGTCAATAATTAGCAATGGTGTTGTTGAAAGAGCATATATTGGCTATGATATCATATAACGTCTCCCTTGATCATTAAACTCAAGTCAGCATGACCATTGAGTATTGATATTATCATCTGGGCCATTCCCTGGGAGTTGTCAACCTGATGTAACATGAATCGACGCTTGACTCTATCAGCTTTCTCAGTAGCAACACTCACCCGAGTGAGGCAGCAGTGGATCACACCCGATTTCTCTTGTTGAAGGGCAACTCGGCGAATTTATTTGTGGAGGAGCCCTTATCCAAACGGAGTATGAGTTTTGGGATTGTTTAGTCGTTATCGCCAGTCCCGCAGAGCCTTTAACGAGCCAATCGCTCAACTGTTTCGATGACTCTTTAAGCGGAGGATCCAATGTAGCACACCCTTGATTGACGGCAAAGGCCAACAAAATAAAAGGGTCTATTTGAGTCTGGATCGCACACGTATGCAAATGGAAAAAGCAGCAGTCTAATCAGCACCAAGTAGAAGAGGCAAAAGAGGAGCAGTCGAGTATAGGAAGAGACGCCATAGGTTGATTAGAAGGGAAAAAAGTCTGCAGGTGACACACAGGGCAGGTGTGCTTTTCACAGATACTCGATAGAAGGCTATCTTATTCTAGGTTAGCTGGTGCAAGAGGGAGTAGCCTACCTTGCCTATCTGAAGGGGCGGAACAACAACCTAAAGTCATAGAAAGTTATTCCTCTGGCTTCATCTGAATAGAACAGAACCATCTTCCTCGCTTTATCTGCAGGGCAGCGCCTCTCAAGCTCCACTGCATCGATATCCCTTCGACTTTCAACACTATCCCTTGAGGGCAACTAGTCGTGATAGATCCGACTACTCCGTGCAGTCTATTTTTTCCCCTTGACCCTCAGCAAAAGCCAAGGGACTGAAATCGAAGGCCTGAGCAGCGACAACTCTTTTCGCAATGAGCAGTCCACCGTCGTCCCCACTGATGGACGCGGTCACCATCAGCGAGGATATTGCTCCATTGCCGTCCTTCAAGGCCAGTGGTGTTGCGACTGTCGATTTCGATGGCGTTCTCTCCAGTCCTCTCAAGGTGCACGAAGATGTGCGATCTGGTTGTGGTGGGCAAACGTGGCCCGCGGGAATGCTTCTCGGCAAGCATATGTTGCGTTACCACAAAGACCGGCTTGCTGACGCTCGGATGTGAGTTTCGCACTGTTTCTTCAACTTCGACACTGCTATTGCATGCATGTGACTTGGACCGGGTCCTTTGTCTTGGTCTGCATAGACAGTGTGAGTATAACCAAAGACGGAGTAAACTTGCTGACTCGTTGGCCATAGATTGGAACTTGGAGCAGGCGGCGGTCTCATCGGTCTTGCCGTCGCCTTAGAATGTCAGCTTCAGAATCAGTTGTTAGTGACGGACCAGCTGCAGATGTTTGAGCTGATGAAGCACAACATCGAGCTGAACAACCTACAAGACAAAGCCAAGGCGATGGTGCTCAACTGGTACGTGAATTCGAATTTATTGTCATGTGTAACATCCTCCTCTGCCGTACCAATCCCCTGGTCAGATGAGGGCGAGCCACTAAGCTGACTGGTCGGTTCATATAGGGGCGAAGACTTGCCAGCTGCCGTGCTGGAGCAGAAGCCAGACGTGATATTGGCTGGTGAATGTGTCTATTTCGAACCTGCTTTCCCTCTGCTGATGTCTACGCTCAAGGCTCTATTAGAGCTTAACCCCGCAGCTGTCGTGTACTTTTGTTTCAAGAAGAGGAGACGCGCGGACATGACCTTTGTCAAAATGGCTAAGAAAGCGTTTAAGGTCGAAGAAATATTCGACGAGGATAGGCCCGTTTTCCAGCGCCAGGGCCTTTTCCTCTTTTCTTTCACCAGCCGCCCAACCACAGGCCAAACCAAAACTACCAAAAAAGAAAGTCAACCTAAACTGTCAAGATGATGAAAAAGGTCAAGGAACGCTTTGTCTACACAGCATCTTTGTTGGCATGCGCCTGAAAACTGTCCATGCATTGTTGAGTCCTGGCGCGGAGACCCGACTGGATCCTTTCATGAGGAAGCACAGTGACGCTGACAGGACTACATAGTGTAAGTCTGACCAACAGGACTTCAATGTAACATCGCCAAGGGTTCTTGAGTCGGCTCAAGGATAGTCCGCCTCCAGTATTGCTCCGAGTATGTGTCGTTATGATGGAGGTATATGGGCCCTCAAACTGTTGACTTTCCCACCGATTCGAGGGTTCGGAATTCGTGGAAGAGAGAATAGAAATGCAGAGCACCCACACCTGCGTTACTGACTATCCTCCGAGCGACATGTGTCTGCGACTTGTATATAGTCTTTGTTGCAATAAAAGATACTGTACAAGCTGGACCAATGAAGTCTGTGCTTAGCAAAGAAAACCAAGTCATGGTGGCCTGCATCTTTCTCAAGAAATTTCAAGCACACCGTAAGATTCTCATCACATCGCATCACAGTGAAAGCGCATACATGTTCACACAAACAACGAAGTAAAGGGAATAATGGGTTGAAGCCCGACTCAAGGAGTGAGAACGTCACGCATGCATTGGCGCCAACATTATGCCGAACGACCCAGCAAGAGAAGGCGGCAAAGAAGACTTTTTATTTCCCTCACACCACCGGGTTTTCTGGTACTTTCTTACGCTTCTAGGCTTCGCTTCGAAACTGCTCCTGCTGCTGCAAGCCATGTCAGCAAAGGCAAGCCGTTGGGTTGTTGATGAGTGGATGAGGTGGCACCCAGATTAACGTTGCCCTGAACCTGGGAAGAAATGGGTCTTGTTTCAACTTGGCGCATGGCGTCCTCCACACCTCCCCGATGCACGTTGACTCATTGAGTGCTTTCAAGCCTCTCAAGCCTCTGTGTTTCGGGCCAGGCACAGGGCGCCAGCGAACAGGACAACTCAGAGATCGATTTACTCTGGTTCCCCCCTCCACCAACTTTGGTCCCCCATCAGTGTCAGATGTTCCTTGTTTTCTCGCTCTGCAGACCTCCCGTCATCGTCAGGCACATATACACTGTCATTGGCTGCCTCTTAGCCCTGACAAGATCTAACTCGGAAGCTGACGACAGGGCGGCCCTTTGCAGATTGACCAATCACAACATCCTGGGTGAGAAAACATGCCTTGAGTCGGACCACTGGAGTGCGTGCGTTCTTTGTGAAGGTGGTGCGGGATCTGAAAAATCAAGTTGCTCGGCGATGACTCTGATGATTCCGTTCAAGACCTCTCCAAGTTCGCTATACAGAGATGACGCGGCCCGCAATACGTGAGTCGCTATTCCCCGCAAGGCCGTTCTCAGATGAAGCAGCAAGCTGATTGAGGACGGGTTTTGAGGTTCTGTTCTGAATGAGGAGGCTGGCGATCAACTTTGCAGCACAATACGATGAATGCCCCTTGATGGTGCCACGGCACCCCTGAAGGGCGACAGGGTTGATTTTGCTTCTCCTTGTCCTCTCCGCAGGCCTCCTTCTCAGGCTGTGTAGCGCTCTGGCTTTTTTTTTTTTTTTACGTAGCTGTTAGGGCAGACCGTTTGCATGGTTCAGGGAAGTGTTTTATGGCTGACTCCAGCAGATCCCAATGGCCCGGTGAAAACCTCCTGAGGAGCGAAAGAGATGGCAGCTTGCCACGTCCGTGCTGTGACCCGTTTCGTCTCCACCATCCACCTCGGAACAAGGCCAGGCACGAGAAAGACTGGCTTGGAATTGGGTGTGTGGGCTATGCTTGTGGGTGGATTTCTTTGGAAAAAACCACGCGTGGCCAGGCCCCCCCAAAGCGGAACTCCTTCTCAGCTCCCACTACCGGGGATGAATCCGGTACGCCGCCGCCTGCGGTTCTTTTGCCTACAGTTGCGGTACCCTTGACTCACAAGTTCCAACGGGTTGCTTGCGGACACACTGCGTTCAGCGCTGGTTATGGATGGCACACCTCCAGTCCTCGGTACCTGGCTAGGAGTAAGGTACTAGTCTAAAGCCAAGTCTTTAAGAGCTAGCATAATGAGCCGGCGCCGTCTTTTACGGCGAGGCGTAGTATTAAAGGACGAGTAGGTTCCTCCCCTTGTTTCGTTTCTTCACCTACGATCTCTTCGAGTTCAAACACCACTCATTCCCACCTGAGCACTGAGCAGGACTCTCTCTCTCTCACGCACACATTCCCTCACACGACGGTCAACGTCCATTCATTCAATTCTTTTTTGAATAGATTCATTCCTGTGGAACAGAATCTAAACCATCCTTCCTTTGCCTAGCAATCCATCGCGTTGAGATACCCTTTCGTCTACACACCAGACGTATCACAGCTACAGCCACTCTTTGGTTGAATAACAGAACTCGAAAACAACAACAACAAACTATCCATATATCAAAATGAAGTCTTTCACCCTTGCTTCCGCCTTCTTCGCCGCTGCGGCCGTTGCCCAGCCCCATGCCAACCCTCACGGAAACCACCACCGCCGTCACCACCAGAACGAGAAGCGCTCTGTTGTCACCGAGGTTGAGTGGGTGACTGAGATCGAGTACGTTACCAAGATGGTCGATGCTACCACCACCGTCTGGGTCCGACCGGAGGCCGAGCCTACTACTGCTCCTCAGCCCGAGACAACTCAGGCTGCCCCCAAGAAGGTTGCTCCCAAGAAGGAGAAGAAGCCTGCTCCTGCCCCTACCACTACTCTGGTCACCAGCGTCTACACTCCTCCTCCTGCTCCTAAGCCCACCACTGAGGCCGAGGCCGCTGCTGAGCCTACCTCTCAATATGTCGCTCCTGTCGAGCCCACCACTCAGGCTCCTGCTCCTAAGCCCACCACTCAGGCCCCCAAGAAGGAGGCCGAGCCCGAGACTGAGGTCGCTCCCGTTCAGCAGGAGAAGGCCGCCAAGCCTTCCTCTGGCGGTAGCTCCTCTGGCGGTTCTGACACCAAGCACGGTGAGTTCACCTACTACGATATTGGTCAAGGTGCTTGCGGTCAGGACGACACCGGCAAGGATGACTCTATCAACATTGTCGCTCTCTCCCACCTCCTGATGGGCGAGCTCTCCAACAACAACCCCATGTGCGGCAAGACCATCACCATCAAGGCTAACGGCAAGACCTGCCAAGCTACCGTCGCTGATAAGTGTATGGGTTGCGCTATCAACGACATCGATGTCAGCCGAAAGGTCTACGAGGAGATCTGGGGCAGCCTCGACTCTGGCCGCACCGAGGTCGAGTGGTGGTTCAACTAAGCGCCACGCCAAACACGTTTTCTTGAATTATGAAAACAAAACGAAGGATACCCTTTTCTTACGACTGTTACTTTTCATGAAGCGGGAATCTCTTCACCCCCGAAGGCGCTGGGGCGTAAGACATAAAAAAGGCACTTGGGTACCACTTGGACCTAGACCTGGAGATTCTGGATTGGGGTGTTTTTGGTTTCTTGGGCGAATCAGCTCCGGTTGACAGTCGTTGACTTCTATGTACATAAACTTTGGATACGCCGTTCGGATAGACAAACAATACAGCACCCTCAATCAGGGACTGCACTTTTGATTACATTACGTTATGTTATGTGATGTGATTTCCCCTCAATTGTTGTGACATGTCGCCTAGCATTGTTTATTTTGAATCTAATCTTAGGGCAGATGAGGCGAGCGGGTTTTTAATTTGGGACCCTGGCCTTTTGGTCGCTACTCCATGCCTACAATGACCTCGTACTCAACCAACCCATGTCTTTAACAGGGTCTATTAGCGATCAACTCTAATGAATTCTCGTTTAAGCTGAAACTTGGACATTTAACGATCAACCAACAGAAATGGGGAGCTTGTCTCTGGTAATGAATATCGCTCGGGTTCATCATAACGAACTGCTGCACTAAAACAAATTCCTTGTCGGAGGTCGATGTCATAGCACGGTTAGTCAATAAACAGCTGGTCTCCAGGGGTGAATGAGAGGGCCCTCTGTCTTGGAGCTGGAGTAGTCTAACGAAGCCACTCCCTTCAGCTAGGACTTCACTGATGACCCCTCGGCCTCACTGAGGATTCACGTAAGCAAGGGCTGGAAAGCATGTAGCGCCGCACGAAGGGATTCTGATCCCTCTTGAAAAGGAGAAAGGAAGGGCAGAAATAGACGCGGTTGGCTACTAGTTAATGATTCTACGCCGTACAGAGGCGTTTTGAATACGAGCTATCGATACGGGTACAAATATAGGCATTGTCAGACTCTCAAGACTCCCGTCCCAGCCGCGCGTATTGCGTATGCGCAACATGCATATATGTATGGATACAGGACGTCTATCGTACTGCATTTATCATTCGCGTGTTCTCGTGCTCATCCAAGAAGGCGGCTTGATACATGGAGCACCGCCTCCAATGGCAACTCCAAGTCGTAAGTCATGAATTTAGTGGAATGCTGTGTATTCTGGAACCTTCATAGTAGGTTTAATAGCTCCTCCACGTAGCGGCGTGTATCGACGCCGATGCCATGAGCGAGCTTACCTGCACCCTCCGCGGAATCTGTACGGAAGCCAACGTGATCGCTTGCGCGGCGGATGAGGAAGATTTCCTTGGCAACATCCGGATGTCGGGGATCGGGTCCAGAATATTTCCTCTCTTCTTCATCTTGAGAGGTGTCCTGGTCTGTATTTGGGCCAGCTCCGCCTTCGTGAATTGTAGAGAGATTCCCCGTGGCAGCATCTTCTTGACGGTCGAGCAGACGTGTCCAGACGATCCACCATCCACGGCTGGACTTTTGGGTACGCTCAAGAGCAGTTGAACGGGACCTAGTACCAATGTAGAGATTGACCAGGTGAAGGTGAGTGTTAAGCGCATCAGGACGGGACCACGGTTCCGTATCATCGTAGACTTCTGGTATGTTTGGTATTGATGAATGAACCGTCAATGAGACGGGATCCCAGACGAGATCATATATGTTGTTTCCAGAGTGGTTACTGCCAGAACCTGCATCGGTCCCAGGACGCTCCGGACGATAGCTTGTTGAGAGGAGAAGAGGTTTGCGTAAAGGAGCGAGTTGATGATGAAGAGAGCGATAGAGTGAATCCATAGCAAGGGAGTCGGTTCGTAGATTGAACAGAAAGGTGAACATGAATGGTCGGTTAACGTAGACAACAACGCGCAGTTTCTTTGCCTTGTTGAGATCGTGGGAGTCATAGCCAGGTATCATATTCCCTACCACCTGCGACTGCGTGAGAGCACTGGCCGGATGCTCAAAGTCACGTACAGTTATGGCCTCTGGTCTATCCAGAGCCTCGCTCTCAAGCTCAATGTTTACAGTTCGCAAGACAGTACGAGAGTTGTTTGCCCCGTCGCCAGCATCATCCGAACTTCCACTTTCGGTTCCACTATAATCTTCATTGATCTCCCCCTTCAAACCAATCAAGTAGTGGCCAGCAGCTTCATACGAAGGCGTGCGTTCCGCGAGGCTGGGCCGTGCCAGTTTGGTTGTGTCTTGGGCAGGTTCAGGATCCCGCTGCGGACTCTCGGGCTGTTTGGTAGGAAAATCGCCACTACCATTGCCGCCAGGAAAAGACCAGTATGTGCCATAACCCAGCTTGAGATAGCTAACCATCTTTTCCAGTTTCCCATCTTCAGTCACTTGGATTTGGGGCTGGCCTTTGTCGGAGCTCTCCCCAGCCTGTTCCCCGGCTGAGGATTTCGTGGGTTCACTCGCTGGTGCCCGTGTTTGATCCTGGGCCGCTTGCTGGCGATCCGCTGCCCGTCGCCTTTTTGCGCGCCGAACCGATGTTGGGCTCTCTATGATACCATAAGCGTGATTGCCCCAAGTGTATAGATCCTCCATCCAGTGAGTAACGTCTCTCACTGATTTTCTGGACAGAGCGCCGGTACCCAAAAAGATGGCACCATCATCGGGACCAGGCTCTCTTCCTGTTCCTAACCATTGCTCGGGGTCGCCATAGGGGTCATTTGGAGGAGGCGATTCGGGGTTGTAGTCGCCGAACTTGGAAACAACTAGATCGACGAGCCCTTCTATTCTCCCAACCAGTCCTTCCAGTACGGCTCGCTCGCCGCTACCGCGTTCTTCCTCGCCGACGCCTACGCCTAGCTCACCAGATGACGCAATGGGGATGCCCCCAAAAATGTCACGAGCTGGGTTCCCATGCATCATGACATTCCAGGTCGAAAGGTAGAGATCCCAGTATCGACTCAATATAGTGATGAACTTGGTCCTCTTGTTACGCACGAAGAGGGCGCTCAACGAGGAGTCATGATGCATGAGGAAGATGCTATGGGCTCGTAGCAGATCGCGCAACAACAGGCTCGCGGGTTTCATCTCGCGACTGGAGTATTCATATCGTTCTTCGGCAGCTTCGCTCTTCTTAGTAGTGAGCCGAGGAGGGAGAGGTAGTTTGGTGAGGTCGATGCTCTAGTATCATTGGTGAGTATGGCATTGAAGACAACGAAGGTCATGGTATTCTTACTGCTAGAATCCACCAGCCAGGTTCGAGCTCATGGAGTATGACTCTTGACTTCTCGGTGTCGATAGTGTCTACTGTTGAACCGCTCGCAAAACCGCGGCTGAAGCTAGCCATGCCCTGGGCAAGGCCAATCTGTCGCAAACGCTCGTTTCGCTCTTCTGGGGAGATATTCTTGGTCGGTTCGCCACGAGTGCGCCTGCGCTTATTATGCGCGGTTTGTGTTGTAACAGAGGCATAGTAGACGATCTGATCCTCGATGGTTTCGTCGGTATTGCCAAGCGTGGGGTTGAAGATGGCAAGAAACCCGAGCTGCGCAGGCACGACGGTCCCCGGCGCTGGGTTAGGAGTACCTGAAGCTGAACGTGAGGCCATTGTTGCGATGGACCGCGTCCTGTCGTCTAGCGAAGGCCTCGGAAATCGTGCTGCTTTGTTTTGATTTTTGCGCTGGAGCTGCTGTTGTTGTGACTAGTTCGTCACTCCCAATCAATTCTGACGTAGATCGGCGATCGTAACAGCACAAGCCTCCAATGAAGCTTGCAAAACCGTCACGGCGCCTCAAAATAACGGGCACGTATAAACATGAACGGCCGAAATAAGAAAATGAGTGCAAGAAGAAAGGGAGAAAGAAAGAAAAGAAAAGAAGAGGAAAGGGAATGAGGGGAAGAAGGGATCAGGCTAGATGTTGGTTCTCTCGCGTGTACTGTACCATACATCTACTGTATCTCTCTGTCTGTTTGTTAGAGGCCCAGGCCTCGATCATGCGGGCGGATATGTTTGTGGTCGGAGGTTATACCCCGACTTCAACACGATTCGACGCATTAAAAATGGCCAATTGAGCTATTATTTGCGTCCGTCATGTGGGACTCGAGGAAGGTAGATGGGATCGAGATTCAACGGCTGGACCGAAGAAATGGAAGAGGGAAGGTCTGGACAAGAGAATGCCATTGTATTGGATGCCCATTTCCATTGTTGATTGTTAAAATGTTACATGGGTCAGAGTCTCGACCGCGGGGCAAACAAGATCTCGAACTTTAGATCAACATAGCATTTCCTCTATTCCTTTATGCAGATTGTGCTGTTTCAACAATGCCATGATTGAGATTGTCGCCTCCACCGTCATATTCCTTAACATACAAATCATTAACCAATTCCAAACGGCGTTATCATATACAATCCAACGCAGTAGACACGAGTGGTATCTTGATAATCAGTACTTGGCCTATTCATTCCTTACACCTATCGATTCATCTTTATCACCTTGTCCAAAGACAGTCTGTCTCCTCTTTGCCATTGCATACGCCTCACTAACACGTTCGCGTTGGTCTTTCAATACTTGCATCGGTGACCGGGTTTGATCTTGAGCTTTCATACTCTCAGTTCTGGGAAAGCCCCATCTTCTACGCTCTCTTCTTTGGCTCCGATCAAAGCTGGAGAACTCAGCCCACATGAAATATAGTATAAACGTGATGAGGGTAAGTGGTATGGTGACGGCCCAGTATAATCGAAACTGCGGTGTGGTTTTGACCCCGATATCTCCTCCATCGGCTTGCGCACTGTCCCAATCGAAGAGATCGGTTGAGAAGAGAGCCGAAATGAAACTGCCTGGTAAAAAGAACATTGTCACAAACGCCAGTGTCTTCATGGATGCAGCGTCGCGGAGAGTAGATATGGAGATGATGTAGTTGGAGAGGCTGTAGTTCTCTGATATAAGATTATTCAACTGGCAAAACGTCAGTATCCTTGTGATGCATCTCTCTTTAGCGCTGACATACCACATCAATTTGGATTTGCACTCTCTTCAAGGTATACTCCCTGTCCATGGCCTGCATCATCAACCGTTTCTGGAGAACGCGGACATGGTTTTTCATCAGCTCATCTGCTTCGGGGTTCGCGCTTTGGCCAAGGCTCAGTCGTTGCTGGACAAACTCGAGAAGCTTCTGTAGCGTCTTATCTTTCCTTTCTGTACTCGCTAGGCGGACTGCGAATCCGCTCATCTGTGCGCTGAGTGTGCCTAGCTCACCAGCCGCGATATGTTTCCGTTCAGTCTTGAAGTCTGAGTATCCTGTCCGCGCTTCTATCTGCTGGATGCCAGGCTTCATGTTGTTCTGCGTTACCTCAATCTCTCCATGGAACATGAAAGCAAAGAGGAATGCAGGAAACATGGCATGGCTTGCTGTGCTAAGGCTCCATTTGCTTTTGCTCTTGAGAAGCTTCTTCAAATAATGCTGCTCTTTATCGCCAGCCAGAATCATGCCGTAGGTGACACCTGGTCGCAAAGAAGGTGGCCTGAAGCGAGTATGTGACCATATAGACGCAAGTTTAGGCGCATAGCAAAAAGTGTAGGCCTGCTGGTTTGCTTCAGGCATGACAATCTCAGGAAAGGCATCGACGCCCGCGACACAACTCGAGAAGTAATTATATGCAAGCTCAAGACCAAACTTGTCTAGAATCTGATTCTTGGCGTCTTCGGGAAGCTCAATGCAGTTATCGTCGAGGATGAACTTAGGCCATATCAGGCGCAGAATTAGTGACTCTGGTCCTGTCGCTCCTATTCGTGTCTCCATGGCTAGCCAGGAGGCGGCATCAGGTATTGTAGTGACTCCTTCATGGTAGTCGACAATGCCAGTATCATCCCTACTCCAAAGCTCACTATATTTGAACGAGAGGATGTCGTGCGTTTGGACGATTCGCCGTGAATTGAACTCGGCGATCTTGTGGTATATCTCATCCATGTGTGCGGAGCGTTAGCGTCTCAGAAGGCAGACTGGCGGCTCGGCGCATAAGAAGAGAGGCTTATGAGGCTGATTGCGGGTACTATACAGATGAACAGGCGTTTTTCATGTCGGAATCGTCTGTATATATGGCCTGGAGGGCCGAGAAATGAAAGCTGAAGGCGTCCAGTCTGCTGATACTGGCGAACCGCTGGCGATCTGCCGCTTCAGCTGCTCATTTCACCTGCATCTCGTCGCCCAGAGTCTGAGAGGAAATCTGCCCGTTTCGGGGCAGCCAATGGCTCCAGAGCATTGAGACATGGGGGGTTGATAATCCTTGCTTCTTGAAATGGGCTGGGCGTCAACTAGAAGTTGAATCAATAACGAGGCAAAACAATGCTTTGTTTCTCGACTGCTGTTTATTCCGATCTTGTTCATTTTTGATCCACCCTCAGATCTTCAGTTACCCTTTTCACGATTAGGACAATCGAGATTCAACAGGAGTCGAGCCTCTACAGCTGAAGCTGAAGCTCCGCTTGAATGAGGTATGTCAGCTTGTTAGCTTGCACTGCCACTAGGCAGTATTTTCTCTGGCAGTTCGTCGAGGCTTTGATGCCTCCCTTTGTGAAGCAGGACCTATCCGACTCGGTATGTTGTCAATTCTCTATAAGGGAGTGATCTATGGAAAGAAGAAATAGCCATCGAGAACAGCTTCGACACGACGTCTTGGCTGAGCCCAAGCTCTACAGCTTCCGCCGCTAGACTAGCCCAAGCTAAGAGGTATTGAACTGCGTTAGGTCCCTTATTACTGTACCCCGCAGGTCCCTTCAACGTCCCTCTTGTCCGCTGCAAGCTCAGCCCGTCAGATCCAATGCAAAGCATGGCCTGCATCACATGCATCGACAAAAAGAGCCCAGCTTTTGGATTAGCATGAAGGAATTAAAGAGTCGAGCTTGTAATAGACTCGGTGCCGATAATAAGTGCCTCATTATGATCCCCGAAGACCTATAATTATCCATAGAGACCCTTGTAAATGAGCGTGAACGCGCCTACGTCATCCCCGTCATTATCGCCAGCATCATCTCACTTCGTACTGTAAGCTCCCCCCGCCGCTGACTGGGCTTGCACGTTTCATTTTCTCCTCCTACATCATCCCATTCATAGGTTCAGTTGATGTGCACATAAGCTTACAACCTCAATTAAATACCAATATTGCTCACACCTATCGGCCCTCAGGCCCAAATCCATCATCATGGAATCCTTCTCTCTACTCAAGCGTCGTACCACCGACCTCCTCCACAATGTCCAGCAAAATCTCCCCTCTATGCCTATGCCTTCCGTTCCATCCGCTCCCTCAGCAACTCACCAGAAGAAGAGTTCTATGAAAGGAACATGGGAGCGCATTGATGCCCCTGAAGTTCCCCGCTCCTCCCATTCTCTCAATATTGTCCACGGAACCGCTTATCTCTTTGGTGGAGAGATCGAGCCCCGAAAGCCCGTCGATAATGATATGCATGTCGTAACTTTGCCTTGGTCCTCGGCTGGGGCCGACTACTTCAAGATCAAGGCCTCCCCAGCCAAACCAGATGCCCAGCCGAAGAAGCCTGAGGTTCAGCAACCCGTTCAGCCAAAGGCCCCGGAGCCAGTCAAATCCGACGAGAAGCCGGACGAAGAGGAGATTGAGAAAAAGCTCGACGAAGTTTCTCTTGCGGAGGATGACGAAGAAGATGATGATGATGAAGAAGAAGAAGACGAATCTTCAGATGAAGAGGTTGCGAGCAAGTCCAAAGGTAAGCAGCCTGCTGGTCCAGAAAAACCGGAATTGGGCGATGTCCCAGCTTCACGAGTCGGCCATGCTACTGCTGTCATCGGGTCCCGTATCTTTCTCTTCGGTGGTCGCGGAGGTCCCGACATGCGGCCTCTGAACGAAGGTGGCCGTGTTTGGGTCTTTGACACTCGCTCCAACACATGGACATATCTTGACCCTGCCCCTGTCGTCCCAGGTGGTGCAATTGTGCCCCAACCCGCCCCGCGAAGCTATCACACAGCCACATCGATCGACCGGCCCCGGGACTTTGCTCCTAAGCGGCCCAAGGAACCTGAGACTTGGGGACAGTGGGCTCTCGGAGACACCTCTAAGACGGGCATTCCTCAAGCTCCTGTTGTTGGTAATGTTGCTGAAGATGCCGTGGATGAAGAGTCGGATGGCTACGGTACTTTCTTCATTCATGCTGGATGCCTCGCCAGTGGTGAGCGCACCAATGATATTTGGGCCTTCAACGTCCATGACCGTACTTGGACTGAGCTTCCAGCTGCTCCAGGCCCGGCTCGAGGCGGCAGTGCCATCTGTGTGAGCAAAACCCGCCTATTCCGCTTCGGGGGCTTTGATGGACAAAGCGAGCTCGGAGGGCAACTCGACTTCCTCCACCTCGAGGTTGAGACCTTTGACGACAGAGGTACAAAGGGTGAAGTTGCTGTTCGCGCCCGTGGTGGTTGGCAAACCATTCTTGAGAGTGATCCGAATACCGATTCAACTGAAATCCACGCCGAACCAGCTCAGATCTGGCCTGAACCCCGAAGTGTCGCATCTTTGGAGGCAATCACTTCAGGGGCTGGATACGAGTATCTTGTCCTGACCATGGGTGAGCGTGACCCAAGCTCAGAAGGCCACGAAGGTGCAGGCAAGTTCTTGAACGATGTCTGGGCCTTCCAAGTTCCGCCTCTGGGCATGACAGCAGCCAGCGTTACCGCTGCCATGTGGCAAGCTGTCGGCCGTAAGACAGGTGAGGGAAAGTGGACAAAGCTTGATCTTGAGCCGTACGACGATGATAACAGTGATGAGATGCCTGTAGCGAGAGGCTGGCTTGCGAGCGCCCCAATGGGTGAACTTGAGGAGAGCGGCATTTTGATCTGGGGAGGTCTAGGTGAGGACAATGAGCGTCTTGGGGACGGTTGGATCTTGCGTGTGGGCGATTCCTAGGTGAAAATGATGAGGGACTGAGCAGGTAGTTGGCATGGATGTAGTGTTCCTTTTTGGCGTAACATGTTTTCGGCGATTGTATCAAATGAACGAATGGAACGAAGAAACAAAGTCCTATGCAGACACAATACTTCACACAGCATATCATATTGCTATTGACGAGAATCCACGCATTCTACCCAGGAAAGCATTTGACATGATGTTATGTACAGTTTAAGCCTCCTCCCGCCGGACACTTTTTGCATTTCTTGCTATTGAACTAAAAAAAGAGAGATAATAATGCTATAATTCTACAGGTCCGCCCTTGTGGTCTCGGTTCCCCAGGGCTCCGCGTTAAGGCTTGTTTGACCAGCACTGTTCTCACATGTGTCTCGGCTGCTGAGAGGACCAGGCTTGGGAACGTTGACAGTAGAGGGATCGGAAGCAGTAGCCTGGGCCCGAAGGGACTTGAGGAGGTCCTTCACGGAGGCGGGGGTGAGATCCTCGTAGTAGTCGTCGTTGATCTGAATCATGGGAGCGTTGACGCAGGCACCGAGGCACTCGACCTCGAGAATGGTGAAGAGACCGTCGGCAGTGGTCTGGCCCTGCTCAATTCCGAGCTCCTCCTTAATAGCCTTGACGATAACATCAGATCCACAGCCTCCAAGTTGGCAAGGTGTCTATTGGTGCAATTGTCAGTGGGTTGTGCTTTTAGAGTATTCGGTAATCTTCAATGACGTCTAATCGTCATTGCCAGACTAGCGTGAAGCAATTGCAGTCGACAAAGGCGTGCTTCATGTGGGAAAACGACATACCGTAGTGCAGATTTGAACAAAATATTTGCCCACGGGAGTTCTGTTGTACATGGTGTAGAAAGAGGCAACCTCGTACACTCGCATAGGAGGCATCTCAAGAAGACGGGCGACCTCGTTCATGACGCTGATGCTGGTGAAGCCGTGCTGGCGCTGGCCAAGGTCTAGCAAAGGCATGACAGCAGCCTTCTTGTACTGGGGAGGGTATCGCTTGAGAATCTCGGCAATGATGGTCTGGTTCTTCTCGTTGAACTTGAAGGGGATGTCGGGGTTGTTGTCCTCGGTGTTTCGATGCTGTCATACGGCCATAGGTCAGACAAGTTGGTTCTCATCGCTAACAATTGCGCGCCGATAGATCTACCATGATCTATGGTCCAGGGTCGCAATTGACAGCGCCAATTGGCCTACTTACCACCATGAGAGTGTCGCTTCGTCGGCTTGCTGTGAGAGAGAAGGCGGCGCGAGACTGAGGGCGGGCAGCCCGGCACACCGGCCGGATGGCGGAACGGATGAGGGGAGTGAGCTTGCTCGCCATTGTGAATAGTTTGATGGTGCTTTTCCTGAGCGAGCGGAGCGGGTGTCGTCGCGAAGGCGGGAGGGCTTCCAAGGTCGTCGGTTCCGGATCTTGTCAAAATGTCGCCGTCGTAGCGAGCATTACAATTCGAGTTGGAGCTGCTTGCAAAATCAACGTCGATGATTGGTGTGTTTGGCCCAAGGTTTAGCCGTCCCGGTGTGGGCCGATGAAGAGGTACGTATCGTTCTTCATGAGGTGTAAGTGGAGGTGGACCTGTAACTCATGTCTTCCATTACTTCGCCTATCTCAAGCTGCCTCATCTTGAATTCAGAAAAGCTCAATCATCGATGTTTTTATGGTTAACTTAGGAAGATGTACATTCTCATAAACCGTCATTGATGATGAGTCACACAAGAACTCGAATCAGCCACCGACGTAAGAAAACAATAAGCTAATCTTTTACTCGTGACTCGATTGAATGCACCCGTAGAGAATCGCTTTCTCGCAGACCAAAGGGCATTGGGGTTGATGAACCTGTGTTAACAGAAGCTCTGCAGCCCCCTTCGCTGACCGAACCTATCCCGCCAACTCATAGCCTCTGTCTTCAACCCTTACAAATAACTGCTATGAAAACAAGTTTCGTGAATTTGGTGGTACCACATGCTCCTCTGTTCTTGTGCGCAATCTCCATACATCCCTCTTGGTATGTGTATCTAACCACTGAGCTTGTTGTGAATCAGGATTCAATTTCGATAGCCTATGACCCAACCTGCTGTAAGGTGAGTGTTGTTGAACGATGATCAGCATTCGTTTTGGAGCCTTAAACTTGAAACCAGATCCAATTGGATTCGTTCTATTATGGCACACAAGCAGGATCCAACACGCCGATCTCTATGATGCTCGTCAAACAACCGAAACTCAAGCCATCCCACTACCAGATTTGTCTTCGTAAATGATATTTCAGGTGGGACAACCGAAGAGTTGCAGTATACTCGATTGTATGCGCAAGAGTTGCTTTTACGCTCGCTTCCTCACGTGCAGAAGTTAAACGAAAGGGTATATGGTCAGGGCAATATAAGCTTAAAAGGGTTTTGTTGTTGAACCTTCTTTAACCGCAAGACAACCCCGAGTCAAGGTAACCTTGCCACCTCGCATTGGTACAGAACCTCCCACTTGATATTTGGGGAAGCACAATTGTGTAGTTCGGCTTGAGGCTTACTTCTGGCGATGAGACATCAACAGTGGATTGGGTGCTGAGGTATCACCACCTTTATGCTGTGGTTCTGGAGGCTCATAACACAGGACTCCCGATGACAACTGGTCTTGTAGTTGCCAACTCACCGAGCTGAGCGCATAAAACCAGTAAATAATTTGCTGGCCATTGAGACGATATCGATTGTTGTCGTCGTAGGTTTCAGATGGCGGGGACAGAGAAGGGAGCCGGCGTTGTGATGGCTGGAATCCAGTAATGAGTGTAGCTAATTTTAGTTAAGCGTCCTCATCACTCCCTGAAAAAAAGGCTGAAGAACTACAGCATGTACAAGCGGTTCGTGTATGTATATAATATTAAGTCTGTTCGCGTCAATAATTGAGCCACGGTTGTAACTATTGAACCTGTCGTTCATTTATTTCTGGTGACATCCTTCATCGTGAGTTGATAACTCCTGGCTCAACTCTATCGTCGGACTCGATCTCAGAGTGAAAGACCCTTGTTTCTAACTAACTTAAGAGCTAGGATCTTTCAGCTAATATCTTAGTTCTAGAGCCACTTTGGAAGCGCCAGATCTTAAATGAACTACAGAAGGAGGTAGGTAGATGGCGCACCTCCTTCCTGAGGTTTTCAGCTTGGCTTGGCTTGGCTTGATGCTTCTAGTCTTTGGTAGACAATTGCGACTCCTCTGAGCTGGATCTCTTTCCATCTTACAAACCAAGAGAAGCTCGTACTACATCTGACTGGTTATACTGAACTCCATCCCTCTTAAAACATCGATATCTCGACTTGTCGACAACATCGCATCATGCCAATCGAATCGCGATTTTCGGTGTCGGTTCCTAATTGCTCGATTCAACAATGGATGTTTGGCTCGCCTTCAGGGCCATTACCAGATCAGAAGGCTTTCATCGATGCTGATAACCCTGAGCAACGTTATTTCACCTACAACCAAGCTCGGTTGTTTGCGAAGCGTATCGCCGTCGGTCTTATCAACAATGGTCTTAAGCCAGGTGATCGTGTTCTCCTCTTCGCTAGTAACAGCTTATTCTTCCCGACCATTGTGATAGGCATTTGGATGGCTGGGGGCATATTCACAGGAGCTAACCCTGGGTATGTCACTCGAGAGTTGGCCCATCAACTTCAAGATAGCGAGGCGTCATTCGTCGTTGCCGCGGAGAGTGGCATGGAAGTGGCATTGGCTGCTGCCTCACAGGTTGGTATGAAAGCTTCACAAGTCTTTTTGTTGGATTCGACATGGCCAGATTCACCTGTTGAGACACAACCTAGAGAAGGCAGTCGACACTGGACAGAGCTCATTGCATCCAGGCCAGAGGGCGAGAGATTCCAGTGGACTGAGCCAAATGATTCCAGTGACTCTGTCTGCTCTCTCAACTACAGCTCAGGCACTGTAAGTCATTCTTTCAACTTTGTCTTGATCCTGAATAAGTGCCGCGAAGCTAATAACAATAGACTGGAATACCGAAAGGTGTCGAGATCTCACATTACAATCATGTTGCAAATAGCTGCGGTGTGACTCTTTTCCATAAACTCCATCCCGACTACGAAGCTCGCCGTCAACGTGCTGCTGCCTTGTGTTTCCTCCCCATGTATCACGCCTTTAGTCAAGGCTACTTCATCACCAGCTTCCCTTGCGAGCGCATTCCTGTATACATCATGCCTTCTTTTGATTTTCCCAAGATGCTCGCACATATTCAGAATTTCCGCATCACGAAGCTTCTAGCCGTTCCCCCTATTCTTGTCCTTATGTCGAAACACCCACTTGCACGCCGTGCCGACCTGAGTAGCATCGACATGATTGCATCCGGTGCTGCCCCATTAGCGAAGGATACACAACGCGAGATAGCCGGGATGATACCTGGGGGCGAGTCAGTAGTACGACAAGGTTGGGGGATGACTGAGGCAACCTGCACCGCATTGTCGTGGGACCCTAACAAAGCTCCCAGCTCTGCGGCTGGTGAGCTGACGCCAGATTCCAAGGCCAGGTTGATCCATATCGAAACTGGGGAGGAAATTACGACTGCAAACACCCCAGGAGAACTCTGGATCACGGGTCCTACGGTGATGCGTGGCTACTGGAGAAACCCAAGTGCTACCCAAAGCGCATTCGTCACTGACACTGAGGGCATTCGATGGCTCCGTACTGGGGACGTTGCATATGTGGAGGAATACACAAAAGGATCTCTCTTTCATATCGTGGATCGCGTCAAGGAGTTGATCAAGGTTAAAGGCATGCAAGTTGCTCCAGCTGAACTCGAGTCTCTCCTACTTGAACGAGAAGATGTTGCAGACGCTGCAGTTGTTGGGGTCATGGTGAACGGTGAGGAGCTCCCACGAGCCTATGTCGTCAAATCAGCAAACACAAAAGACACATCTGAACAAGACATCGCAGACTGGCTGGCTAGTCGTGTTATCAAATACAAACAACTTAAGGGGGGGGTGGTCTTCGTCGACGCTATCCCCAAAGTTCCTGTAAGTCCATTATCCTTCTCAGTAAGAGGCGCTGCAAGTTCGAGGCTGACATATTGTCACTCGAAGTCGGGCAAGATCTTGCGTCAGGCTCTACGTGAGCGAGCAAAACGCGAAGTTAGCAACGGCCTTGAGGTGCGCGCCAAGCTGTAGGTCAGCGGCGGCGACGGGCGCGCAAGCTAATATATTGCATCACTTCGCAAATCATAGACTTCTCTGCGTACGCGATGGTCTGTGAAGTACGGGCAAGTCGATAGATAAGGTATGTCACGATTGGTGACAGGAGAATTCTTCTTTCTAGGACCAGACTGAGCAGAGTTTACTTGTATCAATACGTTTGCATAAAATTCTAAGTCTAAGGGAGGCTGTCTCAATAAGCAACAGCAGCATATCTCATGGTTTTTTTGAGGCATTTTATTATTTGCATTAATCGTTACACACAGGCCTCATCATGACCCTTGCCATGAGACATATTTCAGTTTCCATCACCAATCATCATCATGACTTCGTCCAACAGTGTTGAGGGTATCTTCATATCTCGAGCCCTATCAACTCGCCCTCCATCAATTCGATATTGGGCTGGCAGCTTCACCCCATCGGCGATCCCCAATATCTCCTGGGCAACCGCTATTCCACATCTCGCTGCCACTGGCATACCATGCCCCGTATAAGCAACACTAAGCCAGAGGCCACCATCTTCACCGCCTAGGAAAGCGGGTAGTTGGCCAACCCACGGATAGCCATCTTTCGAATAGCCCATGATGCCAGTCCACTCATAAGCAGCTTGAAGAGAAGTGTCCTCGGATTCTTCTGGTGCCCTTAGTTTGACGGCCTCATGAAGTGAGGCACGCAGTCGCTGAGCTATAACTGGGTCGATCGAATCGTCCCGCGATAGTCCAACCTGGCCATCGTATGAGCCTAATCTCTCACCGCCAGTGATTAGTTCACCCGAAGGTCTCTGGACAAGATAGTCGTCTCCTCCATCTGGTGTCCACCACACGTGGCTATGCTCCAGTGGTGAGCTGCCCTCTGAAGGGGTGAGAGCAGCAACTTGACCACGCACTGGAACTATGTACCCAGATAGCTTTGGAATAAGGTGTGAGGTATAAGCGTTAGTTGCTAGGATGACTTTCCTTGCTGTTATCTGGCCACGAGGGGTGTGGAGAACCCACGATTCCCCTATCCGCTGAAGGTGCTCCACGGGCGTCTTTGTTTGAAGATTGAAGACGCTTGAGTCGTTCGCTTCAAGAAGACTCTCAAGAACCCAGCTGACAAGCTTATACGGCCATAGCTTAGCCGCGTTGGGCTGGTATATGGCAGCAGATGCCCCTGAAACTCGCAGCTTCTTCAGCTGCTCCTGATCTGTTATAACCTTGATGTCATCCGCAAGGTCAGGGTTGGTTTTCTTTAGACGGTCTAGATGCCGGGTTACGATATCGAGGATTTCCTGTGAAGGAACGCGGTGCACACCTCCGACTGTCTCCCAGTCACAAGGGATATTGTGCTCTGATACAAGGTCCTTTAGGAAGTTAAAGGTATCAAGTTCAAATTGAGCGACTGGAGCTTTGGAGGCGTAAATAAGGGGCTGGCAATGACCACCATTCTGATGACAATCAGTAATACTGTATAAAAGACTCATAGTAGACTTAACTCACTCTTCCTGTAGCCCCCCAACACGCCTCTCTTGCCTCAAGAAGCACCACATTCTTACAGCCCCCCTTAACAAGTTCTCTCGCTGCAAATGCCCCCGTGATACCACTGCCGACGACCACAACATCAGCTGTGGAAGGGAGCTCTGCTGTGGTGCGATGCCCGATGAGTTTCTCAGAGGGTTTGTGATGCCAGTACGATTTTGTGCTCTCAGTGCTAGGCAATTCAGCCTGTCCTGGTAGTAGCGTGGGGATTGTCATTGTTTAGCTGAGGTGTTTTTAGTGTATATGTGGGTGCTGATGTGAGACCAGATATAAGTTTGAGGTAAGTTGCGGAGATGTAAGTTGAAAGTCTGGTGGGTTATGTATCGAATGTGAATCTGTCTTAGTAAACCCCCGCCTTGAGCGGCAGTTATTGGAGGGCGTTGGCATAACATTAGATGTATTACGTCGTGCATAGGAGCTATAGACTGATATGATAAAGGGCTGCAGTATCATATGCTTTCGATATCACGCATACATACACACACAACTTGATACACAGCCAAAGCGAAGTGTTGATTATGAATTGATCGTATCATGTTCATGCCATTTCGTCGTCAGAATCATCAGCAGCTATCAGATCAAGTTCCCCCATCCAGTGGCCTTTCAATCCATCCCATTCTGCCTTGCTTCGGCAGTGGGCTTCTAAAGTATCCTTCCACCATGCTTGCTTGTATGCTTGCTCAAAGAGCCATTACTATAATTTACAATATTCCAGCGTCTCATGTAGCAAATTCTGCACCTTCCAATGACTCGATACAATCATTTCTCAAAGACAACCGTCTCTTTTTGGCTCCTCAATATGCTGTGTCCTGTGCTGTTGCCCCTTTCTGCTGAATCCTGCAGAGGTTTGCCGGAACTTTTGATTATTACTCCCACCCAATATGCGCTGTAACCACAGCATGTCTAATGCTTTCCGGGGTATTTGGTACACGCAGTCTCGTTGTTGAGACGCAAAATATTCAAGCCATCTTCCTGAGAGTGGCACATTCTTCGAAGTGCTCTCGCTCCCTGTGGCGTACAAAGAAAAGTTGACAAATGAAAAAAGGTCGGTCCGGGGAACAGTCGTGGCATGCCTAGTAGCGACAGCCTCCGAATCGAAGGTTGAATAAAGAACCCAACAAAACGCCATGGGAATAAATCTCCCGCTAATGGCTTCAATTCCTCGTGGTATTCGTGTCGTGTCGTAGTAGCAAATAATGTAGATGTCGTCAGAGCACATAATTCCTCCTGGTCGTGAGTCCTATGTTCCTAGTTCGAGCCAGGTTCTCCATCATTTCGGCGTATTTCTCCCCATAAAAATCGCAAAAAGCTCCTTCTCAGTAGACCTCCAGTGCTATCCAGAGTGAAATGCAGCCAGATAATTCCCTCTAGACGTCGGTCATCTCTGTATCACTGTCACCACCCTCTGCGATGGAAATAGGGATCAACTCCTCATCGGGTCCCCAGTTTCCTTCATAAACAGTTGCCGGTGCGGCGCGGTGATGGCCAACCCACTGCAGGCCCTCAAGTTCCAAAACCTGATGCACAGTTGGTCGCTCACTGGGTTCTTGAGCTGTCATCCATCGTACGATCAAATCGAGAGAACTGTTGTGGGTGGCATTAACCATAAACTCAGGAGGTTGCAGTAGTTCCGATCGCTTGGATGGGCCAAACAAGTTGCTTGGGTCGTGCGTCTTGCCACTTGTGAAATCATCGCTATGCATTATCTCAGTAGGGTTACCAGTGGCATCTCGCTGGACCTCAATAGAGGGATTCCAGGTGAGACTTGGCACTTCGGAAAGATCTCCAGAGCGGAGGGCGATCCACGTAGGTCCATTGTC
This sequence comes from Fusarium acutatum, assembly GCA_012932015.1. Lineage (NCBI taxonomy): Eukaryota > Fungi > Ascomycota > Sordariomycetes > Hypocreales > Nectriaceae > Fusarium > Fusarium acutatum. The sequence continues at coordinate 166,472 of JAADJF010000071.1, read as the reverse complement.
AGGTAGGACAACGTTGGCGGCTGTCTCAAGGATGATGAGGCCCAGAGAGAAGACGTCGGCGGACTGGCAGGATTTGCCCTTGAGCATCTCAGGGGCCATGTACTCACGATCGCCCTCGACGTCCACGCCTTCGGCAGATGAACAGGATTGGGCTAGACCGAAGTCACCAATCTTGAGAACACCTTCGAACGTAACAAGAATATTGGCTGGCTTGAGATCCAGGTGCATGAAACCTGAGTCATGGATATCCTTCAGGCCCTATAGAAATGTTAGTACGTATAGAGCAGCAAAGTGGTTTACAACTTACCAAGCACAGGTCCTGGAGGATCTTGAAGATGCGAAAGTCGTCTAGTCGTCCACCTCGTCCAACAGTACCCAGGAACTTGTCGAGGGTACCCTCTTCGCAGTACTCTGTTTGGATATAGAGATGGTTATTGTAGTCCCAATGATCGAAGTACTGGACCACATGCTCAGAGTAGCTAAGAGTCCTCAGAATCTCGGCCTCTCGGACCTTTGTATCCCGATCCTTCGGTCCCTGGAACGCATGCTTGCTCTTCTTTACAGCATAGACTCTGCCCTTTGGGGGGCTTGTTGTCGGGGTTGTACTGAGGTTGCCAAATGTCATTTGATGGTCCGCCTGAGTGACACGATAGACAACAGAGAATTCACCCTTTCCAATCTGCTCCACTTTGTCAAATCGGGAGGATAGGCTTGCATCAATGTCAATGTTACTAGTACGGGCGTTCACGGGAGTAACAAGGAGGCTGGTAGATGATCGCAAGTCCCGTCCTGCTGTTGGGGTGACGGGAGGCGGCATATTGTCAGAGAAGCCATCGCCAATCTGAGAAATAGACAATCGGCTGGTGTCGAGAGGCAGCAAACTCTCACGTGGCGTTTGGGGTGTTCGTCGTCCATCAAGGGGGCTGGCTGATTCACAGAGTTTCGATTTAGTAAATGTCTCATGAGGAGAACTGAAGGAATGACTCAAAGAAACTGTGCTTAGTGTAGAAGGAGAGTGTAATCCTCGTCTAGCCCTGGAACGGCCAAACGAAGATGGGGAATACAGACGTCCAGCATCGGTAAGCCGACTTGATTTGTCGACTGTTCCAGCTGGTCCGTCCGTTGTTGGGACTTCCGACTTACAAGTTGCTTCTCGAGAAATGGAGGTGCCGAGGACCGGAGTAGTAGAGTGTAATGTTCGGTTGGCAGTTGGGCTATGGTTATCATGGGGACTCTCAAATGAGTACTCGCTGACCTTGCTAAGGCTGGGAGTCAAAGTGTTCTTGGTTGGAGTAGGGGGAGCGTCGCCTTCCATGGGTGTCGAAAAGTCAATCGTTTCACCAAAGAGCTTGTGCTCGTCACCATCCAGGCTAAGGACACTGCCGCGACGTGCACTCCTAGAAGCACTGCCACGCTGGAATATCGACATGCCCTTTCCTGGCCTACCAAAACTGGCTGTACTGTTACCAAATGGGGTGGAAGGGAGACCACCAAAAGAATTCCGGTTGTTACCCCTCTTCTTCATGGCACTCCCAGCTGGTGGGGGGAAAGTAGCGAACGGGTTAGAGTGCTTCTTGCATGGTGTATCGGGAGGAGCCATCTTCTTGTCAGCATCCTCTTCGGGGTTACGGTTGACCTTGGAAATAAGTCCAGTAGAGTTGAAAGCGCCCACCCACAGCTGCGAGTTGCTGGGTGTCGCCATGGCCTTGGACAAGTCATTCGGGCGAGTAGGTCGTGTCGCATTGAGAGGTAGAGATCGTGAGAAAAGGTGAGGTCTGGGTCGATCTGGCATCCGGGCCACGGGAGCATAAATAGGAGCTTCCTCGGTTAGGCTGTTTCCTGAAGACGATGTCGTCAGTGTCTTCGATAGAGGATGTGGTTGGTGGGCCTTGTCGCCAAAGAAAGTAGTGGGTGGTGGTTTCGAGGTCGGCGTTGTAGAAACAAAGGGACTCTCTTGAGGCACGGGAGGAGGAACAAATTGGTCCAGAGAAAGGCGAGGTCGACTTCGGACAGGAGAATATTCGGAGCTCATCTGAGCCAGCTGTCGTTCACCGGATCGTCTTCCCCAAGATCCTCGCTCCCCATATCTTTGTTGTAGAGTTGACTTACGTAGGGACGATGACCTCTTAGGAACATTCGTCGTCGCAGGTGTTGGTGAGGGGACGGGATCGCGGAATGGTGATCCGCTAGTACCCGCAATCTCATACTCAGTAGATGAGTCTTCATGTATATAGAAGCTCTGTGAAGATGTCGTGTTGGCACCAAAGATATTTTGGTCCTCGTTCTGGCCCAGCCCCGATATTCCATGCAAGCTCCGTCGCTTAGCCACCGGGCTTCCCTGGCTCGGTTGGTCCAGATTCATGGTTGCGTCGCTGCGCTTTAATGACCCGTTGTTTGGGACCATCTGGCCATCATTGTTGGAATCAAGAGACTTGAGAAATGAGGTCGGCGAAGATCCAGCGACGTCGAGTGTGAGGCTGCGTCGCTTGACGGGACTGACAGAGATGGGGCTTGTAGCTCCCAAAGCGTTGTTCTCTTGCCCTGATGCATCGATAACCGAAGCCAAAGGTACCGCTGGTAGTGAGTTGCCGCTATCGGGAGCCATGTTGAGTGCCCTCTTGAGAGGACTCTTGGGAGATGCGCGTGCTCGTGTCAACGGTCTTGAGGGCGATGTCTTACCGGCCTTGGCGGAACGCAACGAGAGCCTAACGCTGGGGCGGAAAGGTGTAAAGGCGTTTGAATGCGGGGCACCGTTGATATGAGGAGGTGCTGAGCGAGTGTGGGACGGTAGAAGTTGTTGGTTTTGCGGTGTTGCGCCAAATCGACGACAAGGCGATTGAGGTGAGGTTTGGTGGGGGCTTTCGGGGCTCAGCGAGTTTTGGGAGTTGGAACGCGTCAAGAACTTGGAAGGTGATCGTGAAATAGAGCGTCGGAGAGTTCGAACTGCCGATGTGACGTCGATGTGGTGGGCGTGGGTTGGTGATGGCAGGGCGAGTGTGCCACCGCTGCTGTTCGAGAAGGACATTGTGAGATTGCGAAGTGCTGCGCGCTGCGGTGATGCGCGAGCAGATGACGCAGTAAGGCTGATGGGTATAAACAGTTAAACAGCTGGGCCTTATCGATATATTTGCTGCTAGTGCGAGATACAGTGACCGGTGAAGAATGCAGTAGGTGAAATAAAGATTGCGGACGTTGGTGAGCCAAATGTGCAAGCCGTTAACGGTGTTGCGTGAAATGGCCAAGTCGTAGATGTGAGAAGCAGCTCGACGCGATACCCAACAAATCGCAAAAAGCTATGCCAGTCTCACTCGGATGTTGAAGGTCATATCATGACTCGACAACTGAGAGTAAATCAGACGCTAAAATGAGGGAGGCAGAAGGCAGAAGTGCGTTGAGTGTAGGTTTCCGTTTAAGTGCCCGAATGGTGATGTCGTCGACAAGGCAGCCAGATAGATACCTTAGATAAGAGTGGGTCGACGTGAAATCGCGTTGAGGGTTGAGTGAATATGAGTGAGTGTCGACACAGAAAAAAAGTGAGGTTGAGTAGAGGAGGAAAGTTGGTAGAAGTTGGAACTGCTAAGCAGCTGTAGGAGTAGTCGTGCTGCAGGTAGTGGTGGTGTCGTGTTTCGTACGAGCAAGATGGACGTCCGGGTTGGAGTTGGGGGTGGGCGGGTTGAAGAGACGAACGGGAAGACAAGAGAGTTAGGTTAGGTAGGTGAACTAGTTAGTTAGTTTGGGTGTGGCAGTTGGACCATGGCGCTCGTGAACGGGCATGGGCTACTGATCCTGACACAAACTAACAAAGTTGTGTGTAAAGAAAAGGCTAATGAAAAGCAAATTGTCCCTGCAGTTGTCGTCCGGTCTTGTCTCTGCTTTTACTTTGCTCTTGCTCGTCGAGTCTTTGTTTTTGTGGTTTGTTTGAATCCACAAGCAGCAGAGTTCAGAGCAATAATACTATCCTGCCTTGTCGTGTACAATACCCCTCGTGTGGCTGCGTTGAAACCCAAGAACCCTTCCTCAGGGCAGAACGTGGATACTCCAACTGGGGTCTGGTGACTCAGAATATCAGGTCGAAAGGACAACGACTGGTAGTGGTAAGTCAGGCTGGTATGCACTCGTCTGGGCTGTCTTGGTGTCTGTGTTGGAAAGTTGGTGCAGACGACAGTTGACTTGCAAGTAAAAGAAGACCCAGAGGGTGTGACAAAATACTAGTGAGAGATAGGACAGGATGGGATGAGAGTGGAAGGGAGGGCGCACAAGAAAGAGGATGGACAAGACAGCCTGGAGTGAGTGGTTGGAAGAGAGGGTCCGCCATAGACGGATGGGGATAGGGAGCGTGGGAGCCCAGGGATGGCGCGTGTTGGCGCTGGAGGCTAACGATTTGGTGCACGCCCCGTACTGTAAAAATGGTAGGCTCAGGCTGAGTTAGTGGGGGTTTCCAGTTGTCTACAAGCCTCCCGTCTTCAACCAATATTCAATATATCAATTGATGAGGAACGGGAGAATCACTAGAGCAGTCAATATCATAACAGGAAAACAACGCGCGTACTTCGCATCAGGGAGGCAAGTTCAGTTTTGTGTACCCGTACTCGTCCTCTACCATCCAAAAAGCTCTTCGTCATCTTAAAGAGGGAAAACAACAAGCTGGGGTAGAGGCGCGCGACAAGTGACGCATTTGTTTACACGTTTGCCTAAAGGGGAATAGTGTCGCACGAAAAGACGCGTTCCTCCAAACAAAAGCCAGGGGTGCAACAACATACAGACATTAACTCACTAACACACCCTCCAGGCTGGCCCTGTTAGCGAGTGGCTTCCTTCAAGGATGGCGCCGGGAGCTGGTCCCCGTAACTCAACCCGCTCATGGCCCGTCCATGTTCCGTCTCAAGCCTCTGAGCTAGCTACTGATTTTTACTCTACTGTGCTCTACAGGTAGAGTTGCACTGATCTCTCTGTCTCATCGATCATGGCACGTCCATCGGAACAATCACATTCCTTCGTGGCTTCGTCATATCCAAAGATTCTCTCTCTGTCTTGATGCTTCCTCCTCGTCACCCGTAGGTAGGTCAACCGACTTATTGAATAACGACGATCGTTGATCGTCGGGGAAAACTACGTTGTCTGTGACTGAATGTTCCTGTGAACTTCTTGAGGCTCCATGCCTGTTGCGCTAGGACTCTTGTAAGTGAGGGCCACAATATATCCATGGGTAGAGAGTCTGGAATGGTTCCTGAAGCCAACCTCAAACTTCAGACTGACCAGCATCTCTTCTCCGTCTACGAGAAAGAAAGAGGTATACGGTTACGAATACAATAGAAATTACCCACTTGTAACGAGTTTCTGGCTTTTATGGCTCACATCATCCAGGTTGAAATGGTCTCTATCAACACCAAAGTTCATGTGGAAATCTTATTCAAGAGACTGACATGTAAGTCGGACATCCAAAGCCCTGGTTCGTAGATACCCCACTGGGCGCCTCTCAGCGCCAGTGCTCAGGGGTATTCCCGTCCTTCAGACGCTCCTCAAGCCATCGCAAGCCACCTCACCCCTGAGACTCGCCCTCAGGCCCAGGGACTTCTCTGTTCTTTCCAGCCAGGGGAGATCCCATGGCACTGGCAGTTGGCATGAGATGGCGCCCGTTGGACTGAAGATCGCCTCTAACATGGCATGGAATTCTGGTGGAATGGCATGAGGTCTATACTCGATGGAGCAAAAAAGACGAGCGCTTCTGCTGGTCAGTCTCGAGGTCGCAGTTGTTGTAGGACAGCAGCATCTACTTAGACGCTGGAGTAACTGTCCCAAGATAGATCGAAGGTCGCAGCACGGGCACTTGCACTGGCACTCGGAGGTTGCAGCGAGTCCAAAGCAAGATACGATTGGGACGGGGGGTTGGGGCAGCGGTGTCTAGAGCCCACCCGTTCGCTGGCTCCCGTCCCTTTCAGACCATTCAGCGTCATGATCGTCGCCGTCACTTGCTGGTGGGCATGCTTTATCCCGGGTTCCATCACTTGCCTCGTACAGGACTGGGCTACCTCGAACAAGTGAGTGAGTTGTGTTGTACACGCTGTACCACAGAGACAACGTCAGCCCTGGCTAGTCAATGGGTACGGTACAGCTTAGTTTTCGTTACCCAGCGAGTTCCTCATACTAGCCACTTCCAATGGATGAGTTTTCTCTGCTGCTTACAGCCGCTCAGTGGCCCTCTTGTTCAGGCCCTCTCTGCCTCCACCCGCAGAATCAGTAGCAATCATGACATGGCCATACCAAGCCAGGCCAGCTCATCGCATCGAGCACAGGCACCTCGAGGCTAGCATCAGCATCAGTGTCAACCATGTCCTGACCTACATCCCGATATGCCGGCCCCTCTCATGACGCGCAGGAAATCTTCCCGTTCTGATCAAAACAAACAAACGATTTGCTTCCCCTATCCTCTTGTGCACTCCCCCACTAGCTGACGGTGGTAATTTGAGCTTTAATTGTGCTCTTTATGCCAACCAGCCCATGTCATCTCGCTTCTTATGAGTGAGTCCGGGGTGGCCCCCGCTATATGCGAGAGGGCACTGCGCTAACAATACAATTGTGTGCGCTCGTCAGTTGTTGGGGCCTGCCTGTGGACGAGAAGAGGCACAAAAGCCCTGCTCATAAGCCTGGGCCTAGGCCAGAGGGACCACAAAGCGCATCAAATCGAAAAGCTACGCATCGTACTTTTGAGATTTGAAGCCCCTAGCATGTCGCCCATCTAATCAACTGCCAATCAAGGCCATCAATCGGCATTGCCTCTACCGTTGCTGCTCCGTGCTTCTTGATCGGAGGTTTTAGATCAACTCACATATCGACTTACACGAAGCATCATCTTCACTTGCACTAACACAATGAAAGGTCCTTCATTGTTCACATCCTATGTACAAATCAGCTCAACTCAATTCACTCACATGCATCCCCCGCGCTCGCATATTTTACAATAGGCAGGGGATGCAACTGGCTGTGCACAACATCAGTGCCAACTTTGTTGACCGCCTGACTTGGTTGCATATTTTATGGGACATAGCTGCAGCTAGCACGCCGTTGAAGCACACCGCACAAGTCTGCGGCTCTGTGAAATGAACCCCTATGCAGTTCATATTATAAGGGCCGTGTAAGTGGCCTCTGGCGGCAGCGGTCTACAACTTTCAGCGCAGCTTCGCCAACTTTGACATACTCCTGAGCCCCTATTTGCAAACTATTTCCTGCATGTGGTAGCCGTTGTCCTGTTGTTGCGATGCAAACGCGCGATGTGTTCAGGCGTGATGAAACAAAGCAAGAGTTTGTTACAGCCGACACATTCGAGAACTTGTGCGACTTTAGTTAGCATGTAGTCCAAATTAAGCGCTCGGATAAAGGATGCAGATATTGAATTTATTCATGTGCGTTAAAATGTTGGTCTTGCATAAGAGACCGTCGAGAACAGAACCAACTTGAACCCAAGCGCACCGTTATCCGAAACGGAAGACACAGACGGACGCCATGACGCAAAGTGGCTTCATTCTCATCTTCCCATAACTGCGGCTAAGTGGGCTATGACTACTCTGTAGTATTCTAGAGTTCGGCGTCATTGGGGTTTGGTAACCTGCTGGCCTCAATAACGGGCCACGCTGGCAATGCAATACGTACCTCGACGGGCCGTCTGCTTGCCTGCTTCCGCCTGTAAGGTTTCGGTGCAGCGATGCAATGCTTCAAGTGGACTCGGGACAGGGCGGATACTGCATGAGAGAGCGTTGCATACACTATTTGATTGGACAATTGGACACCACTTTCGCAAGGGAGTAGGCGAGGGGTACAGTAACTTTGCATGTCAACTCCAGCCTTTGACCAAAGTCTCATATGCACCTCCTCGCGAGGGAGGATAGAGATGAGCGAATTTTGCATGCCAACTGAGGTGGGTGATCCTGAGCACGTAGTCTTCTGGCATCAAATCTTGGTGAAGCAATTCCAGTATCATGTTCTGCTTCAATAAGCCACATTCTGGGCAAAATCCAGCGTCTCTCTCAAGATTCCCCACAAAGGCATAGCAAGGGATTATAGTGAGACGGCCGAGATACCGAAGATCTAATAAAGTTCCATCTTCTCGAGATGAATCAGACCATTAGGCGGCTAGATCTGAATCAGTATCAAACTCTCAAAAAGCACTAGTGGATGACAGAATTTCGTCCAGATCTGGACTCGAAGGGAGGGTTCATGTACTCACTGGTATGAACTGTCTCAGCTTCACGCCAGCCTCCCTAAACACCCGGGCTGTATCGTTGTCCATGCTGTATGTGTGAGCGTAGACAACCTCGCTAATGCCCACCTGGCAGATTTTGATACTGCATGTGAGGCAGGGACACGTGTCGCAGTATAGGACAGAACCCTCGCGTATTCTTTCTCGTCCCGCTTCCAAAAGCGCGTTCTCTTCGGCATGGATACACAGGCAAGTCGATAAGCCCACTCCGGAGCTGTTGCCGTCATTGCACCTTGGACAGCCTCCTTCAGTGCAATTCTGTAGTCCCCTTGGAGTCCCATTATAACCGGTGCTAATGACCCTGCGTTCTTTGCCAACAAGCACACATCCGACTCTACGCTTCATACAGTTGGAGCGTTGTGCAGCAAGGGATGCCAATTCCATAAAGTAGGTGTCCCAGCAAGGGCGAAGACGATCAGGATTGGGGATGTCCAGCTTGCCAAGGGTAGCATAGAGGTGCGCTAGAGAGGATGATGTGTTGAGTAGTCTCACAACAGCACGCGAGATAAGGGGTGAGAGGCCTTTCTCTGCGTCGTATAGGTGGATATCGCTCTCTGTGACAAAGTCTTCTAGACTCATGTCAGGCTCTCCCGCATGCCTCTGCCTCGCGCGGTCCTGGAACCGTCGCCAGCGGACCGTCAATGGCGCATCAACGGAGAGCAGTAGGAAGAAAGGTCGACGAAGAAAGACGTCTAGAACTGCCTCCGTGGGAATGTCAGTAGTGACAAAGCGGCTGCGCCAGCGTTTCGTCACGAAGTCGAGAAGTTCCTCAGCTGTGGAAAACACGTGTTGCGGACCATCCCGGAGAGTCAGCGTGGTTTCAGAAGAAGACTGGTAACCATTCTTGGTGGTGAGCGCTGTTGAGGTCAGAGCGCCTTTGAAAGCTGTCGAGTCAGTAGACTGTGATGTAGACTCTGCACCGTGTTCCTCGGGTGAAGCGGATTCGGCTCCAAGCGAGGTATTGGACGGTCTTGGCTGGGATTGTGGCTGTAGATGGAGGAGTTTGAATCCATGATGCTCAACGAGATATTGGGCCACCGTCTTTTTGCCGGAGCAGATACCTGATCTATGTGAGTTTGTGACTTGACTTGAGAAGTTTACGATATGTTCTTACTGCCGCAGACGCCGATGAGCATGCTGTGGTTCGATGCTGTTTTTTGTTCTGGAGTTTGTAGAGGTAAAGTCAGGAACAGGCTTTGGATGGTGTATCATGCCTCACGTTGAGATTTTCCGTATGGCCATTTAACGCGTACGGCGACTATTCTAAGCGCGTCGCAGAGTGTGGGGGTGCACTGTTCGCAGCGCCGTGACCGTTGTTGTTCTAGAATGTCTACGGAACCCTTTGAGAAGTGTCGCAAACTCAACTTTGAAAGCGGCCGACAAGTTGACAAGTATGTTTCTCCATCTTGCGAGTTATCACCAACATCTCGATCTGGTTAGACATTTCATATATATAGATACTGTGAGTTATGATCAAAGCGCACATTCCATCAGTCCCGAGAAAGCTTGAACCCTTGAATGTTTCAGACACAAATCTCTCATTGATGAGATGGCGTCCTCACGAAGAGGGTCACATTCTTTAAGTGAGTGGTGGAGATAAATCTGAACGGGTGTATGCTTGATAACCTCCTATATACCGAGTCTGCGGTTGTGAAGAACGTGTTTCTCCTGTAGCTGAGGTGATGGTAAATGAGTCCGAAGGGTCATTGTTTATGATGGAAGGGAATGATGGGGTTTACAGTATCGATCTTCTTTTCCCGGTAAAATTTGAAGCTGGATCACGGACGGTGATATCTCGTTGCTTATGGTCAGCAACTTCGTATCACCGCACCTGGGAAATCTTCAACGGGATGACATCCATAGCGTCGATCTGAGGTATGGATATGACAACGCTTTATATAGACATGACTATGACTCTATTATGACAATATATTAAGAAAATCATAGTAAAATACTATTAAGACTGCCGTGTTCCTTTTGATTTTACATGCGCTTCCGGACTTACACGCACGATGGCCGCATTGCAGCGAACAACATCAAATGACTTCCAATTACCCTATAACGACATGTACCCTACCTACCTATGGTTTTGTGAGGGGACGTCTGAAATGGCGATAAGACCTGATCCGATAGGAGGCTGCGTGACGGCGCCCAGTACCCCGCGGTGGGGCTAAGGGGAGACAAGAAAACTTCGGACACCAATTCTGAGTGATAAAAAAAACTGATCCAAAGGCCTCCTGAATTCACACTAAAGTTGTTCAAGTTATTTTATCTCTTAGAATAGAGACCCTAAATTTTCTTGCTCGCTGACGGCAGCCTATGACCTAAGTTGGAGCTCCACTCATGGTCACCAGTGATGGTCATCTTATCCGTTCAGGTGAACCTTCCATAAGATCACTGATGAATACACACAACTACCTATGACCTTATATATTCGGCCATAACAGATCACGAACCCTCGAGGAGACACTTGCACGTCAAAAATAAGTTCACCCTGCTCGACCACCTACATTCGCGACGAGGAAAACAGGCTCTTTGTTGAACAGGACCAACAGATTGAACCCAATCTCACAAGAGCTTCTCTAGCTGTAAATAACAATAGCATCCAATACCTTAAAACAGTGATAATCCCATGAAAGGCCGGCATCAATAATCATAAGGTTTACCTGCCTCAGGGACGCAGTTGCTGCCTTAACCAAGAAGTATAAATACCTAAGGTATCAGCAGCTGGGACGAACCTTCCTCCTTCAACCCATCCAAAGGCCTGCCTCACCAGCGTCACACAAACTTGGAACCTTCACACGATGGCGGCCCCTCTGCAATTTGCCCCTTTCGTCTCAGAGATCGAGCTGTCGTTCTATTCGGCGCTCTTTGCCTCGAAGCTTGAGCATGACAAGCTCGATGACTCCGCGCGGAGCATTCTTGGTCTCTATGAACCCCGTTTGGAAGATCCAGAATCCAGCTGTCGCATGCAGATATTAGGAAATGCCCTTACGAGCAGCAGGTAGGTCCGCTGTTTGATTTATGCACAGTCTCTGACCATGGCAGAACTAATGCGCCCAGTCCGCCTCTTGGGACAATGAGGGCCGAGGGAATCATTAGGAACGTCAATACACTCGAGGATTTCAAGAATACAGACAAGCCTGCCATGCTCAAGACTGCTGGCCGACAGGTATTTAGGAGCCCACCGAGACTAGAGCAACGCTGACAACTCTAGATCTGGGATGCGATCAAGGATGGTAGTATCTACTCTGTTCCATCCCTGCTCTCGTCATTCATCATACTTTCATACGCGGACCTGAAAAAGTACAAGTTTACGTACTGGTTCGCTTTCCCTGCTCTGCACTCTGATCCTTCGTGGAAGCGATCCGGCCCAGCCGAACGTCTCAACTCCAGGGAGAGCACGGCGCTTGTTGACAGGGTAGGAACTTGGAGGTACAGTGTCGACTCCCGCGAGCATGGCTTCTTTTTGGTCAAGAAGGTACACGGTGAAGATCAGGATACAGATGATCCGGAGTCTTCGCAGGGACTTCCTTTTCGATGGGAAGTTGCCTCGCTGCGAGAGTTTGAGAATGGCTTCTTCGACCAGGTGGCTGAGGGGGACCGTTATGTTGCGTTTGCTGACCCTTCAACGTACCCAGAAGGCCCTGGATGGCCCCTGAGGAATTTCCTGGTCCTTATCCGACAAAGGTTTCATCTGACAAAGACCAAGGTGATCTGCTACAGAGACATCCAGGCAAAGAGACACGAAGCTCGCAGTGTCATTCTTCCAATCGAGATGGATCCAGTCGAGAACTTAGACATCACTGAAATGCCCAAGGTTACTGGCTGGGCACGGTCGAACAACGGAAAACTGCAGGCACAGCAAGTCAACCTAGGAGAGTATATGGATCCTGCACGACAGGCTGACGGCTCTGTCGACCTGAACCTGAAGCTCATGAAATGGAGGATCGCCCCTGAGCTCGACTTAGATGCGATTAAGAACACGAAGTGCCTGCTACTTGGCGCTGGTACGCTGGGAAGTTATGTCTCAAGAAACCTTATGGGTTGGGGCGTCCGGAAGATAACGTTTGTGGATTACGGGCGAGTGTCATTTTCTAACCCTGTCCGACAGCCACTGTTCAACTTCCAAGACTGCCTCGAGGGAGGAAAACCAAAAGCACCTCGAGCTGCGGAAACATTGAAAGAAATCTTCCCAGGCATAGATAGTGAAGGACACACGCTGTTTGTTCCTATGCTCGGCCACCCTTACATAGACGAATCGAAGACAAGGGAGGAATACGAGAAGCTGGAGAAGCTTATCGACGAACACGATGCCATTTTCCTCCTCATGGATTCAAGAGAGTCTCGATGGCTGCCAACGGTCATGGGAAAGGCCAAAGGAAAGATTGTCATGAACGCTGCCCTGGGCTTCGATTCGTATGTTGTTATGCGACATGGTTCTGAAGGCCATGCCGAAGGGCAGACACCGCTTGGTTGCTATTTCTGTAACGACGTCGTGGCCCCAGCTGATGTAGGTTTCCCTTTCCATTTCCACTTTCTAGACCGTACCTAACATTCTTTTAGTCTCAAAAGGACCAGACCCTGGATCAGCAATGTACTGTCACTCGACCCGGTGTTGCAGCGATTGCGTCTGCCCTTCTTGTCGAACTTCTATCAAGCTTGTTACAACACCCCCTAGGCAAAGATGCACCAGCACCACAGCCAGCTCCTGGAGTGGTTCCAGAGCGAGACCCACCTGACCATCCTCTGGGTTTGATTCCGCATCAAATAAGGGGCTATGTGTCGACATTTCAGAACATTGTCATCCGCGGTCAATCTTACGACTGTTGCAGCGCATGCAGCCCCAAGATTCTTGATGCCTACCGCAGTGAGGGGTGGGGCTTTGTGAAGAAAGCGTTGCAAGAGAAGGACTATGTAGCAGAGCTATCGGGCCTGGCCGAGGTCCAGCGAAGAGCAGAGGAGATGGCTACCCAGGTTGACTGGGATGAGGACGAAGACCTTGTCGAAGATGGTGACGGAGAGCTAATTTAAAGTATACTGGTCTAAAGGCGTCCTAAGTCTATACTAAATTTCCCCAAGTTTACCTCAGTTCACCTCAGTTCACCTCAGTTTACCTCACTTTACCTAAGTCTATAATAAATTTACCTAAGCTTCATAAATCTACGTAAGTTTACCTAAGTCTTTCTTTATATTAGGCTGACAGATTCAAAGAATATGTTTCGAAGCGGTCATGTTGTAAATCTGCCGAGGGACATTCGGAGTATAACTCGGCGTATTTGGGGGGTTAATGAGATATTGCCAGGGAGTCGTTTCATTGCAAGATAGAGTTCTCAAGGATAGCGATCGCTAAAGTACCCCATATCGTTGATGCATCATGCATGGGACGATTCGTGTAAGTGATGTAATGTAATCTGAATATCAAGCCGGGTGCCTGAGATAAAATGCGAATATTGGAGACAATGGGCACTAATCACAAAAGAAAGAAGCTTTGAAGTTATAACATATGGAATTATATAGTTCTAGAAATTTATCATATGTAGTCGTAGATGGGTTGCTTTAAGCACCCTTCCTGCAATGCACCTCAACGCCTTTCCATGCTATGTACAAGTGACTGTGCATTGTCACAATCTAATTGGTCCCGATATCCAAGTATCCATGCGTGCATGGGTTTATCGAGTAGTGGTACCGTCGAGTCTTGCTCGGTCGATGTTTATCCAAGAGATTGGGTGTTTCTGTATATCTATCCTTTACAGTCTACCGTCGAAGGCATACTGGGCAGCGAGGGGCCAGCCGAGGATGACAGCGAAACCAGGGAAGAAGCTGAGACGGTGTTAGTTGATATTTGTAAAGTCTTGGATGTCAGAGCAACTTACAAGAGAGCTTGGCTTCCAACTCGCTTGAACATCTTGGCGTAGTCGGGCTTAGCAGGCTGCTGAGTGATGGGAAGACGCTCGAATGGGTGAGACTCCATGGCTCGGCCAGCGTTTCGCATAGCCGTGAGGAGAGAGAATTGGCGGCGCTGAACAGCGCGGGCGGCAGATCGAACAACGATGGGAGACATGTTGATTGAGTTTATGGGAGTTGAGTTGGTGTAAGTGGTTTGGCTGAGTTGAGTTGTTTTTTTGGAGGTGAATCGGTTTCAAGTTGTCCTTAGAGGAAACCCAGTAGTAATATACCCAAAGAATTGAATTGAGTGGTGAAGATGTTCGTTGAGTGGAGACTTTTTATTGCTCTGTTGATGCTTGAGATGCTGATGATGATGAGAGAAGAGACTGTCTTTGGGAACGGTAGATGGCATCCTCTTATACAGAATTGCGATGCCGATCATTTTTCACTAAAGATCACAAATTTGGTCAAGGACTCCTTCAAACGGCGACCTCCCAGAACCCGTGCAGCCGGATACATCCATTGTGGTCAGATTTCATCTGGTTTGGCGACCATCATGCCACTGTAGAGACCTGGATCCTGGGGTATTAGAGGGTGTTTTGACAGCTGGCCAATCATGTTTCACTGTAAACCATCAGTCAGCACAACAGCCCAGAGGTGCATGGCACGATTTCTAGGGCGTCGAGGGCAGTTGTGGTGCGATTCTGATTTGGTCGGCGGGGACCGGTGACGCTGGCGATTGGTCAATTGGCACACCCTTACCAACACCCTGTTTCTCCCGTCAACACTTCGTCGTTATCGACTGATTCTGAAGGATCCCCAAAAAGGATTTTAGAATTTCTGGATCCCAAAGGAAGCAATGACCTGTGCTGTTTCCGGGGAACGGCGAAGAGCAAGTGGTTGCATTCGTGAGCCTGGATTGCAAATAACACCAGGGTTTGCCATGATATGATAGTCATTCAACCACTCACGAGGCTCTCATGCTTACCCCAAAATGCACATGCCCATGTCGTTTCTAGTCACGTTCTAGGTTCTGGCCCAGATTGACAGGACAGCCCAGATTTGATCGCATGAGATCCAGATGATGATAACCATGCCATGATTGCCCTGGCTTTCGCCGATGCCGATGCCGATTCTGGTTCAATTGTTCCCGTGGTTTATTCTTAGTCTACCTATTCCCGTGCCGATGGCAGACCTCTTTCGGAGAATTCTAGCTCAAAAGGAATTACCCAGTTGGTGTTCTGAGTGAAACCATGAGGCAACGGCGCGGAGGAGACAGATTTCGGAGCCGAACATTCGGCCAGGTTTCATCATCATGTGACCTATAACGTGATTTGGTATCTAGCTACAGCTGTCAACTCAAGCTACCTAAGCTAAACCACCCTGTTGGCGATCGCGACGAGATAAGCTACGAGCAATTGCTCAATACACACTCCTTTTACAATTCTCGTCAATGCCACTTGTCGACCCCGTCACCATGTCGACAACACTTGTCAAGAGCGGGACCGCTGCCCAACAACCCGCGCCCAAGGCCGCCGTGCCCGCGATTCCGCTCGTCAATTCTGCTGCCGCTTTGCCCGCATCAGTCGCTCATCAGCTGTTGCTCGCTGGCCTGTTCTACTGGCGCTTCGATGCCCTGGTGGCCGATCCCGTTTCGACTCTTCGGACTGGCCTCCCAATTGTTGCTGCCATTCAGGCCGTCTATCTTATACTGAGTCTTCCACCAGCGGGATCCTCGGGCTCGTCGAAGAAGCCCCGTCCTGGTGAGAAGAAGAAGTCGGATGGACGGGAGGCAAAGGCTATTCCTGTAAGTATATATGTTGTGCGTGGAAGTCACAAAACTAATGTCGATGGTTAGACCGCCGTTATTTCATTGCTCCTAGCTCTAATCCTGACACCGGCTCTTCATCTTCTCCTTGTCCTCTTTGGCGCGCCATTCCTTACACACGTTCCTCATACATTCTTGTGCTGCGCACATATCGCCGTCCTTGCGATTTATCCTGTCTTCTACGTTCGTGGTTCCGACCCCGTGCCTCTTCAGGCTGTGGTGGGTGTATCAGCTCCATTTGACCAGACATTTGGCGGTTTTGTTGGAACAGTGGTTGGGGCTTGGCTTGGAGCTGTTCCCATTCCTCTCGACTGGGATCGCGAGTGGCAGAAGTGGCCCGTCACCATTGTTGTCGGTGCTTACATTGGATATATTGTCGGATCTCAGATCTTGGGTACTGTTTTCTTTGGAAAGCGCTGGGAAGTCACTCCTGAAATCAAGGAGGAATAAGCTATTGGTTCATGATAAGAACACTAGCCCTATTCTAAGATGCCCGTATGACAGGTGGACCGGGATTTACAGAGGATACTTATGGCTTAGGGACATTGTAATGTACCATGGCAAAAAGTTTGATATAATGAGATCGCCTACTATCATAGCGATAAGAATACATAATAATAAATACTGCATTGGCTTGCCGCTGCTCCATTGATAAAACACGAATTCACGGTAATACTAAATATATGCCTCTTTGCTGTGCTAAATGCCGAAGATGTCTTCCTTTATACCTGTATTTCAAGAGTGATGCTCATCATGTCGTCTGGGATGTATGAGGTAGTGCATGTGAAATACCCTATACCCTGTTTGAGATCAAGGTCTTCCATATTCTCATCATACCGCAGAATTTAGGTGACGAACACTGATCTCATCGGGTTGAGAAATCATGCAAGATCGCTGATTTGGGTATTATCTATGGTTTCCCATATAGTACAGACAGCCTTCTGTATGCTTGGCACTACACTGGAGTCGATCGAGTTATCACACTATCAGATCAAGTCTCAGCATACGTAAGTGCTAGTTTTCCCTCAATATCTCCAGATCAACTGGCCCTTGGCGGTCGTTTTAGTTACCTTGGCTCAGACGTTATTGGTGTATACTTGGTTAGATGAGTTGGACGTATGTAAAGGCATCATGTTCATTTGCCGATGACCTTTCAGAAGGCCATATTCAAAGGTTACCGGTGGAACAAACACTGATAGCTGGAAAGCCTGACATATGAAAGGATGGTATTGTCTCAAAACTGATGAACTTGCAATGCCGGCACCACGCTTAATAGTCTGGTAAACGCCGTTCTGAC
The DNA here is from genome assembly GCA_012932015.1 of Fusarium acutatum. Lineage (NCBI taxonomy): Eukaryota > Fungi > Ascomycota > Sordariomycetes > Hypocreales > Nectriaceae > Fusarium > Fusarium acutatum. Next base: position 149,204 of record JAADJF010000071.1, on the reverse strand, counting down.
AACAACTGGATAGAGAACGGTGATGCTCGGCTTGCGTTTGCCAGTGCGAAAACACCCTAGGACTGATCGCCATTGGGCGAACCGTATTCCGCAACCCTGCATGTTCGGCACAGCTGCTGGGACCAAACTCTACAACCCCGGATTGTTGATGTGTTAACACTGATATCATCGTATCATCTTCTGAGATCATAACCCAAAGTTAGACTTTGAGACGGACTCATCCTTATTGTGACGCTTTCCTTGAAAGACGGCAAGGGAAGAGAGATTACAGGTGAGGGCCAGACTTGTCGAAATGGGGCTGGCGACTCGTCCTCTCTTGGCCCTCCACCTAGCAAGTGCCGGTGAGGCCGTGATAGAGGGCTTGGAACTTCAGTTCATCCTTGGCACTGACGCGTGCGCTCGAATCTTCTGAAACACGAGATTAACCAGCCAAGAGCCAAGCTGAGCCAGCGGAGACCATGACAAGCCACGTCAAAATCAGGTTAATCTAGAACCTGCAGGCCAGCTCGGGCGCTTATTCCCAGAGCATGACCAAAGAAAATTTTAGCAACAATCATGTTTCCCTTTCAGGCAGGGCCTTTTTTAATTGACCCTGTTGTAAAGGCTTGGGAGTCGGTAGACTCGGCATCTTTTAGTAGTAGTCGCCCAGTAACGTGCTGATTACGACAATTGGGTGTAAGGTAATCTTGCTTGTCAGGCACACTGCATAACATCAACATCCATTCTCGAACCATGAACCGTCAGTTACGATATCAGAGAGGCTCAGAGTGGCCACAACACATGATACACAGATCTATCTATATCGAGATTCGAGGTTGAATTTGGCATCGAGAATGAAGGATTGCGATAACTCAGCCACAGCGATTAACGAATCCTTCACATCGTCAATCACTTCGCTAAGATCAAGTCCAATTGGCGATTGTTCGAGGCTCGCCCCAGCCACACTGCGGCATTCGCCTCATGACGTAGCCCGAGAAACCTTGTCAGTTCCGTGACAAGTTGGCTGGGGTGATGGAAAGAAAAGCGAGCTCACTTATACCATTGCTCACTGTAGCATATCAAGCACATACTGATAGAGATTGATACAAAACTTACTTGTCAAGTAATATGAATTTCCTGAATTATGTAAATGCTTGATTTTTATCAGTTTAATGGCTATAATGCAGTCCAGCGTAGCAGTTGTTGGTGGTGTTTGTGAGGTAACCAGTTGTTTTTTTCTTTCCGAACGGGCTCACCCGACTGCTAATCTTCCATTGTAAACTCATGTACCCAAGTACAAGGTCAGATAGGAAAAAAGAGAAAGCAGGGCACATTTTGCTTGGCCCACGCTCTGTTCCTCTTCGTCGTCCCTGTGGCTTGCCTCATCCTAGTCAGTCGATGACGCAGTGCCTAGAAAGAAAAGGTGCGGTTGAGGTTGCGCGGACGCTTGATGTTACTTGGTCAGGGAAAGTTGGAAGCTACGGAACGAAATTGGTTTGGCAGTGATTATCTGCTAAGGTTGAATGGGTGTGTATCCGTAATGAGTGATGTGATGCCATGCCCGTCCTTGGCCCGCCCGTTTATGACGGAGTCTTGTATAAAAGACAAACCATCTCCCTCTCAACTAAGATCCTATTCCTAACATCTCATACAAACTCTGTCTAACGAAGCTATCCAATCTTCTTACTCTCAACCACTAACTACCACTTCCTACTATACACACTTCCGAGTAATACCTCGCCTTCACAACCGACAATATGCCTTTCACTGCTAGGTAAGCCCGACATCTTCAACCACAAACGACTTCGCGACGTCATCCCGAGCGATCCGCTGTTAGGGCTGTCCCAAGATGACTGCCAGTAGCTCAGGCAGAGACACTCGAGTCGTTGTGGTTGATTGAACCAAACAATCACCAAGATTATACCTACTAACACTTTTCTAACAGCGATATCTGCAAGATCCTCCTTGCCATCATCCTCCCTCCCGTGGGTGTCTTCCTCGAGCGTGGCTGCGGTGCCGACTTCTTCATCAACATCCTCCTTACCATCTTGGGTACGTTCCTCTCGTCTCTGCTCATCTCAACCTCCATCATCCAGCCGCATCCGACCGTTCCGCGGGTTCGGGCTTACCCATCATCCCTTGACCGTCCCTTCGCATATTGCTCAGCAGTTTACTAACGTTCCGCTTCAGGTTACATCCCCGGTATCATCCACGCTCTGTACATCATTCTGAAGTACTAAGCCTCTTCGCATCTCGCTCCTCAGCTCTGCGGCGCATCCCGGATCGCTTCGATGATGGCTGCCCCGTTTTCTAATTGCACAAGACTGGTTAGACATCGGTTGCCACTATCCATGCGACACCTTGTCTGACGGTCAAGGCCAAGACACCAATGACTGCCGAGCAATCCGGGCGCATGCTGTATGCCGACGACGCTGTGACGAGCTGAGCAGATTGTTTTCCTCGTTTTGATACCTTACGCCGGTGTTCCGCGCTTGGCGCTGGATGCTGATTTTACGACTGGCATGGGCGCGATTCAAGATTCTTGTTTTCCTTTGTTTAGTCACGACATGATGGAGGCGCATGTTGGATTGGCTCTCAATGCGAAGATGCACTGGGCTTTTTAGTAATTAATTCGATACCCGTCAATCCAACAATTCCTTAACACGTCAATGCTACCGTTACCCCGACACTTTCTCCGCGACATGAAGCTGAAGCTGAGGTGAACAAGGTGAACAAGTGATTGCTCTTCGTCCCATTGTACAGACTTGCATCGGCAGATGTGTGTGACATGGGTCCCCTGTTCTCAACGGACAATGCGCTATCCATAGGCGGACACTTTTCAAGACACGTCAAACTCAAACTACTGATTAGATGAAAACGGTAGCACCAAAGTACAAATTTGGTTATGTTTGGCAGTGTTTGCCTTGTCTTACATTGATGTTGGGACTTTGGTAACATTGAAATTTTGTAGCCCCGTCGTCAAGTCCCAGAAAGAAAGGGAAAAGGATCAGTAAACTCACGATTACCAACTCAGGATCATTTGGCATTGTCGAGCGGGTTCATCATGGGCGATCGCTGTGGTTGTGCGTTCAATGGATCCAAATGGAAAAAATGGTGGAGCTAATATTTCAGCTTGGGCATTTTTGACTTTCCGTAAAAAGACAAGAATCATAGTAGCGAGTACGCGTATCTAGCTTTGCGATTGAGATTGATCCCATCACACGCAACTGTAAGCTGTTTGTTAAGAGCGTGGCAGGGGTTTAAGAATGACATAATGCAAACATGCTTAAATACAGTCACGTGCTTTCGCTCCTTACAACCCTACAACGCGTGGCGACGCGTTCACCATACCGTGTACTTATCACACTTCGTTATGCCTCCTGCACCGCCAGATGTAATAGAAATACCTGACCATGAAGGCACGGCCTCGGAGTCTGAGGTTAACACCTCATCCTTTACAAAAACCGCAGGAAAAAGAAAACACGACACTGACCCTCACATTGAGGAGAAAGTAGAATGGACTGGAGACGAAGAAGATCTACCAACAAAGCCCAAGAAGCGTCGTGGCGGGCGAAAGTCAACTCGCAAAAAGAAAGGGGATGATGTACATGCAGAAGTTGAAACACCCAAAGATGATTACGAGCTCGCAGGTTTACCTGATTATCTGATCGAGCGACGGCGCAAGTTTGACATTAAGAGGAAACTTCACCACGATAATGCTCTCATGGTGCCTCCTGATTATTCGGGGATTCACTTCGAAGAAACGAGAAGACTCAGGGAGCTGGAAGAGCGACCCAGGTTCAGTGAAAGCAGTGGCATAAAACCTTCACGACCGTACAAAGATATTGAGCTGCCCCAATCAGCAGGTCTCATCCCAGCGTCGATCGCACAGTATCTTCGAGATTACCAAGTCGCTGGCGTCTCATTTCTGCACAGGAAGTTTGTCTACCAAGAAGGCGGTATCCTGGGAGATGACATGGGTCTCGGAAAGACGGTGCAAGTTGCTGCGTTTCTAGCAGTTGCATTTGGCAAGACTGGCGACGAGCGTGACGCTAAGCGGCTGAGACAAATCCGCCAATATCCCGACAGGTGGTATCCGAGAATATTGATTATTTGCCCCGGGTCTCTCATCGTGAACTGGAAGAACGAGTTAGATCGCTGGGGCTGGTGGCATACTGACCTGTTCCACGGATCCCATAAGGACGACGCATTGAGTGCTGCCCGTGCAGGGCTAGTCGAAATCATGATCACCACTTATGACACATACAAGAACAGCCGAAGCTCAATCAACATGGTTCAATGGGATGCGGTGATCGCTGATGAATGTCACCGGCTGAAAGACCGATACTCAGAAACCACCAAGGCTCTCAATGAGATCAATGCGCTTTGTCGCCTGGGCCTCACTGGTACCGCGATCCAAAACCGATACGAAGAGCTCTGGACACTACTGGATTGGACTAACCCTGGACACTTCGGGACTCTGGCGGAATGGACACAAAGAGTCACCAAGCCCCTGACTGTTGGCCAGTCTCACGACGCAACTAAAGCTCAGCTCAGCCTGGCAAGAACAACAGCTGATAAACTGGTCCACAATCTGCTACCACAGTATTTCCTTCGGCGAATGAAGTCCATCATAGCGAAGCAACTACCCAAAAAAACTGACCGAGTCGTCTTCTGTCCTCTCACAGATCTCCAGAGGGAAGCATACGAGAACTTTTTGGAAAGCGCGGACATCGATCTCCTTCGCAGTCTTTCTGATCCCTGCTGTGGAGACAAGAAGAGAGGATGGTGCTGTGATCGCCTTCTTTCTAGCGGCGTGCGCTGGCAGAACATTGTGTTCCCTAGCATGATCGTGCTGCAAAAGATGGCAAATCATCTTACTCTCCTTGTGCCGCAAACCACCGACTTGGAGGGAAAACACGAGTCGGATTTAAACACTCTTCGTACTTGCTTGCCTGAGGACTGGAAATATGTCTACGATAACCGGGATCGGATTAAGAATCTTGTTAATCCCGAGTTTTGTGGGAAATGGAAAGTTCTGAAGAAGTTGCTCAAATTCTGGCACTCAAATGGAGACAAGGTCCTTGTCTTCTCTCACAGTGTGCGACTTCTTCGTATCCTCCAGCATCTATTCACCAATACGAGCTACACTGTTAGCTATTTGGATGGCTCCCTGAGCTATGAACAACGCCAGGAAGTTGTTGACACATTCAACTCCGACCCGACGCAGTTTGTCTTCCTCATTTCGACCAAAGCTGGCGGCGTGGGACTCAACATCACATCTGCGAATAAAGTCGTTATTGTTGATCCTCACTGGAATCCGTCTTATGACCTCCAAGCCCAGGATCGAGCCTATCGTATCGGCCAAACTCGCGATGTTGAGGTCTTCCGCCTTATATCGCTCGGGACAGTCGAGGAGATAGTGTACGCGCGTCAGATTTACAAACAGCAACAAGCAAACATTGGCTACACTGCGTCGTCTGAACGTCGCTACTTTAAGGGTGTCCAACAGGACACTGATCGAAAGGGTGAAATATTTGGTCTTGCCAACATCTTTACCTACCATAACGATAGTGGCTTATTGCAGGAAATTGTGAACAAGACAAACATTGCTGAAGCAAAGGCGGGCGTGCATCTTGTGGATGTCAACATGGAGCAGGCGGCCAAGGATGGAGAGGGCCTTGCGGTGGTGAAGAATGAAGAAACTGATGCTGAGGATGGTGGTATGAGTCAACTTGCCACTCTGCTCACAGCAGAGAACCAGCAACGAATGATTGAATCCAAAAAGGCTAAAAGGCCAAAGAGCGACGCGATCCAAGCGATCCTCACTTCTGCGGGTGTCGAATATACACACGACAATAGTGAGGTGATTGGAACGTCCAAAGTCGAGGAGCAACTCTCACGGCGGGCTGTCATGACGACATACTCATCTGGAGATGTTGATGGACAGAGCGCCCTTTTCGCGGAGAGTGATGAAGAACAAGGGGATGGCCTACATAGCATGTACAACCCCCCTGAAGAAGTAATGCTCCGACATTTCTGCGAAATGGCCAGAGAGTTTGGCTTCAGGAATGCAACAGACTTTGCACTTGTTGTGGAGAGTTGGAGTCAAGAGGCAAGAAGAAATTGTCTAGACACATTTTATAAGAGGAGAGCTGCGAAGCTCATACAAGAAGGCATCATCAAGGAGGATGATGTGAAAGATACTGCTCAGGTGGACACTAAGCACGGCATCGATGCCAAAGAAGAGGTCAAGGATGAGAAGAAGGATGTTAAGCTGACCCTGAAAGAGGAAGACGTCAAAAATGATGACACCAAACATGCTTTGGTGAAGACGGAGACTACAAAACTGGAGGCCGTTGACACCAAGATGGAGGGTGAGAAGAAGATGAATGCGGAGGCTCAGGGGTCGAGTATAAGAACCTCGATATTTCTCTCAGATGACGATGATGATGACGAGCTGTGACGGACGTTGGCGCACCGATTTGATACCCCTAATGCATAACTCATATTTTGATTCCCAGCCGCGACATGGTTCCGGTAGTCGTGAAATACTATGGACACACACTTATTTGGTTAATGTTCCAACAACATGGGGAAGAATGCCAAATCTTGCCTCTCCTTCAGGCTGTGCTAGGTCAATCTTCTCCCATGGCCCGGCTTCTCTTAACGATTCCCCTGTCGATCGGCAAATGCGGCACGACCCCATGACTTGTGACCACACAAGACCAGTAACCCCTATCGTTATCAGCAATTGCTTTTCTAGGCCGGATGACTGACTCACATTGATAGGCACGCAAGAGGACGCCCCTGTTCTCATTGATGCGCACATGCTCATAGGCATACCATCGGCCCCCTTTTTTGAGACTCTGATACAGAAGCTTGATGTTCTTGTCAGGCTCGGGAATACTGCAGAGACACAAAATTGTGACGATGCAATCGACACTTTCTGGCTCAACGCGCCCATCCCACGCCTCTGGATCGTTGAGAGATTCGATGCCCACTGGGACAACCTCATAAATACCATCAAGGCCAATCTCCTTCACTCGTTGCCGCAGAGTTGCCGCAGACTTGGGATTTGGCTCAATGCCATACACGCGAGTCAAACCGTTGCCTCCTTTTCTTCGCCTCAATTCTCCATCAGCATCCCCTTGGTTGTTCACTCCAACCTTGACTTTGGCAAACACATCCGCCCACATTCCGGTCCCCGCACCGATCTCAAGAACAACGCCGTTGATGGGCTCTCCAACAACTTCGTCTCCCATATGGCCATTTCTCACACGGCCTTCGAGTAATGGAATGACACGGCTCTCGGCGTTGGCTTTTACCTGCGGCCCGATAAAGGCCCAGAAGTTGCCGAACCAAACATCCTTGAAGCGGGATGGCGAGAACAAAGTTCGGAAGTCCTTGTTTCTGATAACCTCGAGAAGAGTGCCGGGAAGGAAACGCATAGCAATTCCCATGAAAAGATAGGGGCCAGTGAGGCACTCTATGAGCTCCTTGAGGGTTGAAAGAACTGCCATGATGGGTAATGAGTCGCAGTGATCTAAGCACGGAGACCGCGAAATATGCGCATGCGGGTGCTATATAAGGAAGAAGAATTGCTTTATATAGAGTATGATGGGGGACTTTTGACTCAAGACGCCCACACGGGACTCGGCTCATTTTGTAAGTTCTCCGCCTCCCGGATACGGAGCCGAGCGGGGCCGAAGGCGCCCAACAGCAATTATGATTGTCACTGTATCGTTCTTAGCATACAAATTGTGTGGTGTAGCATGATGTTTCTGCAGAGTGTGGGGGTACTTTTGCAGATGCTGATCCTGGAAACACGCCTCTCCTAAACAGAATCATGGTCCTGGCTTATCTTCTAGCCAACTATCTTGACCAACCTCTGTTTGAGATTTAAGCTGCCCAGCACAATTATTCTTGTCTCAGAAGATCTCTGAACAATGGCTCAGGGCTTGCCCTCAATGTCGTTCATGAAGCTATCCATGTAAGATTTTGGTTGATCCAAGGGGGGTAATAAGGCAGAAACACGGAGAACATTGTTTGGAACACCAAAAAGGAGCTGCTCATACCATCTGTCACAATTGTACGTCCCATACAACAAAAACACTGAGTCGAGATTTGACCAAAAGTCTATTATCGCAAATAGAGCCATTCTCAAACTTTTGAGCCATCATGGCGGAATCCTCCAAAGAAGAACACATACAAAGACGCCCAAACTCCCAATTGCCCATGCATTTTCCTCCCCTCCCTTTTCCATCTTGTGCCATCCAAATAGCCACATCATAGCAATTCAAAATCGTCCAGCTGGTCGCGGTACTTCATGATGTTTCTCTTGATCTTGCTGCCCACAGTCCATGTCACAAAGTCCTCCATGCCTCTTGTGACCAAGTAAGCAGGGTCTGTGACTGTTTCTGTACCCACACGCACATGGCCCTGCTCAATCATCTTCGTAGCCGCTTGGACGGTCTCAGCCATGCGCAGTCTTGTCATCAGTACAGGCAAGCGACGGCGCGCAAAGGCGCTGACGGTGACGCTGTTCTCGACAGCGGAGAGCTTAGAGGCGCTGGAAAGGACACCCATGTCGTAAAGCTTGTTGAGGAGGAGTTCTTCGTGCTTGCGGCGTGTCGCGTTCTCGGGAGGGAGGAGGGAAAGGCGATGGGCGAGTTGGCGCAGAGACTGCGATCGTTAGTAAAATGAATCTGCGCCCGAAATAGAAATGACCTGGACTTACGCCGCAAAGACGGTTATACTTGTGATAGTCCTCGGGCTTCTGGATCATGTACCGTCGCATGACGGCCTTGTCGCGATGGCCATTGTCGGATTTGTATGTGATGAAGTCTGTCTTTCGGAGGAGCTTCTGCTCGTGATGTTTGAGTTTTCGGACCATGATCGCGATGTTTGTTCGCCTCCAAGTACTAAGCACTCCGTAATACTCGCTTATTGGTTTTTTTTATATATGTCGGCGCAGTTGTTGGTAGAGGTAATCGTTGATGTCCCGCGATATAAAAGTTCGAGGTTGGATGAGAAAACGATAAAATCTGGGTGGAGTCGCGGAATCTGCCCCGCCGCATTCCGCTTGGTCGAAAAACCTCCAACGGTCGAACATCACCAAAATCAGCTCTAGAGCCTCGCAACCGCCAATTCGACCGACGGCTTCAATTGCGACCGCCCAAAATGCCCCCTCAACTACCGACGGCCTCGACGGCCTCAACGATTGCGCGCAGCGTCATCCGTCCCTTTTCCACCACAGCAGCTACTGCGGCTCCCGGCCGACAACCCCCCTCCGGTGGACACGCCAACCGTCTTGCTGGTCTAAATGCCAGCAACAGCAAGGGGCCAGTTGGTCGAGGAGCTCGTGGAGATGCTGCTGCGAGGCTTTTAGAGCGATTCAAGACGCGGACAAACTCGTACACTATGGAGAAGACGGCGCAGATGGAGTTTCTCAAGAACCAGAAGATGTCAAACGATTTCCTTAAGCAGATGCCCAGACGATGGGAGGCTGGTGACGTCTACTCGCCGCATGATCTGAGCCCTGTCGAGATGCAGAAGTGGAGGAAGAAGACTGTGCGGAACAACGATGTTATCGACGCTCTTGGAATCAGCCCTCTTGATATGTACAAGGTGCGTTCATATCGCCAACCATTTCTTCCACACACTGACATTTCGTCTAGAACTTCTCTCTCATCGAGCACTTCACATCAACCTCTGGGATGATCAACCACTCCAATCTCACACGTCTTCGGCCCGTCAACCAGCGCAAGGTGGCCAAGATGGTTCGCCGAGTACAGGGCATGGGTATCTACCCCAGCGTGCACGCTCACCCTGAGATGCTCCGAGACCAATTCTTCTCACGCCACAAGTAGACCAGTCGTATATAGAAGGGGAAAAACGACTTGTTCTGTGCCGGCGTTTATGTTGTCTGGGATGATTGATGTCATGGTCATTATTTTTTTTGGTCATATGTATAACAGCCTCAACCTCTATGTAACATATTGATACAATTGTCTACATCCAAACATCTCTTCGTTTTATGCGAAATATTTATGATACACTCAAGCTCTTATTGCCCTGTTGAGCTTGTATTGGCACAGCGAGTCTTTGTTGAGTCGCTTACCCTTGGACTCGAGGTTAGCCCATGCTTCAGGATACCTCGCCTGAGCCCAGCTTTTGAAATTTGATTGCAGCGTCTGCCCTGGTAAAGCATTGAAAGCAATGCCCAGTCTAGTTCATGTTAGCGATTTGTTATATCAGCAGGAGGATTGTATTGGAGCTCACGTCATTGCATCTGGCTCGCCCGCAGTCGCCAAGCTCATTCGCATAATAAGATCCTTAACCCCAGCCTCCTCTCCACTACCAGCAACAGCACCAACATATGCGTTGTATACTACTGGTGGCACATCAATGTCCATGCTCTTTATCCGCTTCCAGATGATGTGTGCTTGGCTTGCACCATTCGGCGTACGCTCAAGAGCCCAGAACACAGCTTCTAAACTGGCATAAGAAGGTCCTTCTTGGGAGGCTGTGATCGCTTGCCAAAAGTCCATTGCCTGGGTAGTCTTCCCGCAAGCCGCATGAGCTAATAGGAGAGAGGTATAGAGCTGGGTGTTGGGCTCAATTGTTGTATCCATCTTGAGCATGTTGTGGACGATGTCCAAAGGCTCTTCATCTGGACATCGTGCTAAACCCTCAAAGCATGATATGTATGTCTCACGCTTGGGGTGGTAGTCGCTATTTCGGTGCTGTCGCATGTGGCCAAAGACATGGGATGCCATATCTGGACGTTTTCTCTCAAAAAAGGCCTCCATCAGCTGTACACGGTGCTCAAAGCTAAGATCCTGGAAGAACTGCCGTAAAATCTGATACCCGTTCCATGCTCGTGAAGTGCTAGTTTCGTGATTCACACAGAATTGGGTGAATGCATCTTGAATGACCTCTCGCTCCGCTGCGCTGAATTGGAACGAGTGGACGGATAATATGTCCATAACCTCGTAGTGCTGCTCGTTCTCCAAGAATCGGATACATAGCGAAGCAACTGTCTCTGGTTCAAGGAGTACCTGGTTCTCCTCACACATCTCGATAATCTCTCCGATAACCTTGAAATTTGGTGTCGATTGCGTCGTGAGAGTCATCATATACTCGTTTACAAGTCGACCGAAATCCCACCAAAGATCAGGTTGAACATGCCAGGGCTCGTGGTGTGTGACTTTCTTGTATGCTGCATGAACTCCTGGCAGATAGCCTGCATGAAGTCGCATCTCCATAAGGATAAGGTGAGATTCGCCGTCCAGCGGGAGACCCCTGTCTGTAGCAAGCGAGAGAATCTCCTCAGTTAATAAAGAGTCGTTCATTCCCAGAGCAGCTCGGAGAAGGCTATTAATAGTGGCTGTGGTGGTCTTGATAGCTTCCTGAGAACTGTCCATGTGGGATATCATCTTTTCCACCTCTGGTAAACCTTTACCAATGATGAGAATCGCCTGTAACAGGCTATCCCAGTAATGTTGCTCCGGCTTCTCGTTGAGTTGGTTACCGATCTCAAGGAAAAAAGGAATCGCCCATTCTTGCAGGTTGTTGCGGGCAGCAAAAGAAGCAACCAGGGGTATAATCTTGTTCGACGGACTTCCCGATGAGAGTGGTTTCTCGAACCATTGCTTTGTCTCGGAGATTCGGTTGTTCTGGGCAAAATAAGTGACCAGCACGCGCTGAAGGTGCTTGTCATATGGGTAACCGTTCTTCTCGGCATAGTTGATCAGTTCGACAAGGTCCTCTTCACGGCCGTCCCTGGCAAGTCCATCCGCCAAGGATAATATCGGATTTTTCGTCTTCTTCTTGCAGAATTCCATTACATCGTTCCATTTTGCGTAGGCAATCTCGAGAGCTTCTTTCGATCCACCAAAGGTGCATAGCACAGTGAGGTACTGTGACCATAGTGTACCACTAGTCACCCAGTTTGGCGTCTGCAGCTTCGGGTTATTGATGGCGGACCAAAGGGTTTTGGCGAAATTTAAATGATGCTCGGTTCTCTCGCGAGGTCGGAGGCTCTCGAGAGCAGTGAGGGCTTTCAGAATGTCCCAGATCTCAATCTTGGCCTGGGTCGGAAATTCGTGCTCTTTAACAAGATATTCGAGGAGTCGACGGCATTGCATGGCTTGTGTACCGTTCAATGCCATTCGACTAGACAGCTTTCCTTCGAAGAAAGATTTCCATGCCTGGATAAGCTCTTCTGTAGGCGGAGGCCGTAAGTTGTCGAGCATGCGACTCCTCCAAATCATAATCTTCTGCCATCCTGGTTCGAATTCGGGTTGGCGAATCTCGCGGGGAGCTTTGGCGAACAAGCCGTCGAGGAAGAACCGTCTTGAATAGCCATTGTTGATTGTTCTAGGTGCACATCTTCGTCGAAGGGGGGCCGAATAGACAGCGCAAGACGGGGATCGCACTTGTTGGATAAGGACCCGTCGAGCATGGCGGGCCAATTGCGCCCTCATAATGGAATTAATCTATGAGGAGGAGAGTCTGAGGGAGTTAGCCGTTGCTCATTACCCGATGCTGTCTTTCATTCTTACAAAAGCATGTTTGAAACGGCACATTCGCAAATGGTAGCGGGAATGGACTCGGTAACTGGGAGGCTCGAAAACCGATCGCAACACTGAGATTTTGGAGTTGAAGGCGGAATATCAGTCACCGATATTTATCCGATATTTAATGACATTGAAATATCCCCACCTCAAATACGTTATTTAATGACATGCTTTTCATAAGAGCGTCTCCTGTTGTGTTTTTAAATTCAATGGCTTCTCTTAATGGGAAGATTAATTATAGTAGCCAGATAGGCTCAAACTTGTTCAGATTCGTGGAAGTTTGACCCTTGGTCATTGTCTATGCAACATTTTAAGTTTTGATGGCATCAGCACATGGGTTGGGATAAACAGCGAGTCACTGTGATTTACATGATGGGTCCTTGGATCCAACTGTGACCCAGACTTAACAAGATAACATTCTGTTTTTCTGGTCAGTTCAATGGATATATAGCTCTACCCGGCCCTAAGTCCGATGAAGCTCTGGACCAAAGCACAACCGTGGATCTACGTCATGAAGCTAACCCTGATGAGTAGCTTATAGGAGCTTCAACTCCTTTCGTTATCACGGCATCGTGATCGTTGGTCAACAAAGGCTGAACACACGTTACAGTATTATTAATCCACCAGTTCCTTGTCCTAGTCAGTAAACAAATGTCTCGGGTGATGATCCGATTGTTTAAACTCTCATGGCGCTCATTTGGCTGTAACTGCCTACTATCTACCGAAACCATACCCCGCCCGAAGCCGCAGATGTTGGTGGGGTGCTATGATGAGCTGTAGGTCGCGGAAAGGCACGACAATAAAGAGCTGGAGTTTAAGAGTCACATCTCCGAAACAAATCCTTTCCGAGGAACTATAAAGAGCTTGACCCCTCCATCTTCCATTTCCTTGTAGTCTTGAATTAAATTAAAACACCAACAAACACCATCAACCGTCGCAATGCCTCTCGTAACCCAGAACGTCAAGCCTCGTGTTATCCTGGGTCTAATGACCTTTGGACCCCCCGGTAGTGAACAGCTCGACGCGCGTATCTTTGACCCTGAAACTTATAACAAGGCTCTTGACCTCTTTCAAAGCAAGGGCTACAACGAAGTCGACACTGCCCGCATCTATGTTGGCGGCAAACAGGAGGGCTGGACTGGCTCGCAGACCAATTGGAAAGAGAGAGGACTTAGCGTGGACACAAAGGTCAAGTATCCCGCCCAGCCTGGCGAGAACACATACGACAAGGTCATCGAGTCGGTTGAGACCAGTCTGAAGGAGCTGGGAACTGACTGCATCGATGTAAGTGACATGTCCCGATAAGCTTAGTTGCATGCACTAACACGCCCATTAGCTGCTCTACCTCCATCGTCCTGACCGCGGCACTCCTTTCCAAGAAACCCTCGAGGCTATCAATAAGCTACACAAGGATGGAAAGTTTGTCAAGTTCGGTATCAGCAACTTCACCGCGTACGAGGTCGCAGAAGTTGTCATGATTTGCAAGTACAACAACTGGGTCCGGCCCACGGTCTACCAGGGCATGTACAACTGTCTCACCCGTTCTATCGAGGCAGAGCTCTTTGTGGCATGCAGGAGATACGGCCTCGACATCGTCGTGTATAACCCGATCGCTGGTGGTCTCTTGTCTGGCAAGATCAAGTCGATGGACATCAAGCCCGAGAGCGGCCGTTTCTCTGATCAGAGCAAGATTGGCACCGCATATCGTCAACGATACTTCAGAGAGAGCACATTTAAGGCTCTGAAGGCTATCGAGGAAGCTACCGAGAAGAACGGACTGAGCATGCTTGAGACAGCGTTGCGATGGATAATCCACCACTCCGGACTAAAGGTCACAAATGGCAACGATGGAATTATCATTGGTATGTCCAACATCCAGCAGCTCGAGCAGAACCTTGAGCTCGTTGAAAAGGGACCTCTGCCCGACGAGGTGGTAAAGGCACTTGATCAGGCGTGGCTGTATTCCAAGGCAGATACGGCCAACTACTGGCACGGGGATTTGGAGTATACATATGATGTGCATGAGGCTCTGTTTGGTGCGTCGGCCAAGTAAAATAGCAATAGGCAGAAGTAATACGGAGCTTGGCATAGATCAAGATAGACACTGGAACATAAACTCACGTGCTGTCAGTCATTTCTGTTGGTAGCATGGTGATACTGTTCACAAAGGTTGTCTTGGTTTTGGGGGCGCGTGGGGAGAAGGCGGAGGGCACATGACCGAAGGCGTCATTTGTTTGCAGGACAAGATAAGAGTAAGGTAGCATCTAATGCAATCAAATCTTACAGAGATCCAAGACACAGGTCAAAACCTGCTGTAGGTAACAAAGTAGTAATGTCCTTTTGTACCACGCATAAGCTTATTCCCACACGTGGGAGCAGAGAGTTTAATCTCAGTGGCGAATGAATACTTTCAACGGTTAACGGTAACTTATTCGCCGTAACCTTTCACCTGTAACCGCGATAACCTCACCGAGTCGCTAGCAACAAATTCATCAATGGCCACGATTCTACCTAAAGAATCATCTCATGGTTCAACATTCTTAGCCCTGTTCTCCAGTGGATTCCAGGTTCAACAATGACGAACCCCCCTGCCCCGTGCCATTACAACTCCCCGCGCTGTTGGTCCCCTGCGCTACAGCGGAGTAAGCCCCCTGCAAAATCGGGGTCTCGAGACCCGCTTGTCTCCGCCCCGGACCATCCATGGCTGTTTTTCAACACCACCTTTACATACCACGGATCCAATACCGCGCCTCGATTTGCCAAAAAGACCAAACCCGGTGCAGCCCCAAAATCAGCTAAGCCGTTTCACTCGTTTATCGCACCCCTCGCCTATTGTATTCGTAATTTTGTCGAGGTTTTTTTCCTATATCCTTATATAGAAGTACCCCTTCCCTTCCCTCTCCCTTCATGCCTCAGCGTGATACCAGTGACCAAGAAGTCCGCCTTCTGCAAGGTCACAATCGATCATCTACAGACTCGGATTCTTCAACATCATCTAGCGACGATACCACATGCGAACCAGGTCCATCCTCGACTGCCAAACCAAACGTTGTTGGCGCCCGTGGCACCGCCGACCATCCGAGCGACGCTTCCGATCTTGACACGAAGCGCCACGATCCTAAGAATACAAAGATCCATAGCGACAGCGAGTGGTTGGAATTGGACAATATGGATCCCAATGACCTTCGCCGTCCAAATTACCATCGTCATGGCGATGGTAAATCTGGAACTCCTCTCCTCTACAAGGAAGATGACCCAGAGCGCGGCCGTGCTGGTTACTCGCCTCCTAATGATGGGTCAAAGGGGTCAAGGGAGTCCAGCGAAGACGATCTCCCATATCATCCCAGAGAATCAATGGGAAGACCAAGTCTAAGTCGGCGATCAACAATGCGCAGTCGAAGCCCTCAAACCGCTGCCGCTGCTGCCGAAGATTCGACCAAGAAGAGGTACACGTACGCAGGATTCTTCCTCATTATCAGTCTGATCGCATTCTGCGTCCAGACAGAACTGAGCGCATACATACAACACGACCTTGGCTGGGACAAGGCTTACTGTATGATGTACTTTACACATGGTTCTTGGATTGTGTTATGGCCAGTTCAGCTCCTTATTTTGCGCTTCCAGAAGCGCGATGTACCATGGCCCGTATTCTGGAAGCGACATAAGCAGCAATTACGCACCACCGCTATTATGATCGAAAAGCAGACCTTGGATGTATTTCATATGTCAATTCAGCATCGCGCGAGACCCGTTCGCTATTTTGTTCGATTTACTGTCATTATTACCTGCTCACTGACCGTCGCTGGTTTGAGTTGGTACATTGCCGTTAGTCTGACAACGCCATCGGATCTGACGGCCATTTACAATTGCTCCGCCTTCTTCGCATACGTATTTTCCGTTCCACTTCTTCGCGAGCCCCTTCGACTCGACAAGTCGGTTGCTGTTCTGATCGCCATTGGTGGTGTCCTCGTCGTTGCTTATGGTGACACCAAGGAGGGAGGCGAGAGTGTCGAGGCCGGAAACCGATTCCTTGGCAACCTCGTCATTGGCGTTGGCTCAGTTCTGTATGGTCTGTACGAGGTCTTGTACAAGCGCTATGCTTGCCCACCCGAGGGCTGTTCACCTGGTAGGGGTATGATCTTTGCCAACACCTTTGGTTCTTTGATTGGGCTTTTCACTCTCACGGTGCTCTGGCTTCCTCTCCCAATTCTCGACTGGCTCAACATTGAAAAGTTCGAGATCCCAGCTGCTTCTACGTGCTGGCTCATTCTCCTCGCGGTGCTTTCCAATGCCACTTTCAGCGGTTCATTCCTCGTTCTTATCTCGCTAACTTCGCCCGTCCTGTCATCGGTGGCTGCGCTGCTCACCATATTCATTGTTGCCATTGTGGATTGGATGATTACCGGAGAGCCTCTGAGCTTTGCCGCCATTGTTGGAGGCGCCATGATCATTGTCGCATTCTTGGGTCTGACTTGGAGCACTTATCGAGAGATGAAGGAGCATGCAGCGATGGAGCCTGTTCCAGACTTTTCGGACAGCGACAAGGATGGCGACATCGATAGTGACGAAGAGTAGACTTTGTGTATTCAACATGGCGTTTTGGGTTTAATGGAACGGCTTGGAACTAGGTTATGGCGGCGTGTTTATTATGTACAGACTCGGCCGGCTGCTTTGTGCATTTAGAGGCGTTTGTGTCTGGATTTAGGGGTTCATCTATAAGAAGCCTGGGAGGCTGAAGATCCACTAAGGATCCTGCTACTTGGACCAGGATAGTCGTGGATGAGTGATAGATTCCATATTCTACCAAGATAGAGCATCATGTAGATAAATGATGATCAAAGTCATCCGCGCCAGTGTTCTATCTTTTGGATCCCTTCCTTTGTAGCTGAATTGAAACTCAGATTCTCTGGGCTTGTTGGAATTGGGACAATATTCCAACAGTGCTAATAAATTTGCAAGGCAATCATAGGATTGTTCCATGTCCTGTAAACTTAGGTATTATAAGATACTGTCCTCTTATCATAAACTTGACCTCTGTCAATCTTCCAGTCGCATGGTTATGACTCTTCCTGCATAGTTTGTTCATCACCATTTTGAATATCATCCTTGACAAAAACACCCTCGCTTTCTTCTCTCCACCCATTCGATCCATTGATATGGCCATCGTAAGTATTCATCTTCCATACTCCTTCTGCGGGTGTGTCACCCGTCTCGAACACCTTCAGTTTCTGCCAGCCCGGCTGAGGAACAGGTTCCAGCATCTGACGCACAAGCAATGCGTAAGAGGTGTCGCACTCGAGCCACAAGTCGGAAAGAATAACCCGTGAAAGACTACTGCTCTCCCAGAAATCACGATTCTTGGGCATCAGCTGTACATAGAGATGCTCCACGGGTGGGCAATTAGGGATGAGATGGTCAGAAATATGCTGAGAAAGGGGGAATGTGGCGATATAGGATAATGAATGAAGGTTTGCACATAGAGCATCAAAAGAAGGATCCGAAGCGTCAAAGATTGCAGGAAGAAGGGTGGCTGCCGAGTAGTGAAAGAATTCATAGGTTGAATAGACTGGGGCGAAGGATCCCTCATTGACGAGGACTGAGCTCCAGTATCTGATATGGAACAAGTCACAGGGGATGCGATTCGTTGGCCCCGGAATATGCGAAGGCAGAACCTGTACTCTTTTAGACTCTGCAATGCTTCGTGATGGTCGTGATAATGATAGAACATAGTAGCTGCTGTTGAAAGCCCAGTGATTCGTCAAATCGACAGTTCGGCTCAAGAGCGAAGCTAGAATGTCTACTGAGCTGATCATGGTGATTCTCAAGGGATCAATGACATCAAAGATAGTATGCCAAAGCCAGTTGTTATCCCAAAAACACTGCGCTCTGTCTTCCTCAGTCCTCGCGTCACTACCCTCGGCGTCTCGGTCCTCTTGATTCAGAACAGACCATAACAAATTCCACGACATGGGCGTCTCCGGCTGATGAGATACAGGAGGCAGAATACCCCAGAATTGGCCATCCGGATATCGATTCTGGCCTGATCCGAGGGGAAGATCGATCAAGATAGTGAAGTGGTCAACGGAGGATGATAGGTTGTTTCTTCGGATGAAATCCAAGACCTCAATTTGTGACGCGATATCTTGTGCGACTGGCTTGTAAAATCGCCAAAACGGCCAAACAACATAACGAAAGAGTATTTTTATCACAGAACTTCTCCAGAGATGACATACCAAAGAAGCATTCTTGAGGGGTGTATCTGGACCGCCGGATGATACCGGCCTGGTGAGCTTTGCAGGGTCGAGGTAAATGCGCCTTTGTAAATCAGATTCGGAGTCAAGGAAGCTGAGAATGTGAGCGACGAGCTCATTTGGAAGATTCTGCATGCTTAGCGAAGCCATGGTTCAGTCTTGAAAATGGTTTGTTTGATTGCAACCAAAAAAAGAAGAAAAAAAAAACAGGTTGGAGTTGCATTTTGGAGAGTCGGGAGTTTGTGCAAGTCGTTGTTTAGAAGGAGTATGACAGACGATCTGATGACGGACTAGGATTACCCCACGTCACGTCACTAATAACTTCGGATACAGTGCAATCAACTCGGATTCGCTTGGATATCCCGGGAATAATGATAATTTGATTGGTTGTTTGCAGATCGAGACTTTGCATTTGAAGAATTCTGTAAGTCTGTAACTACTGGACTATAGAGTGCAACAACTTGTGAGCTGAGCTAGCCTATGAGAAGACTTATTGGAGCCCTGTAAAACACATATACATCAGTGTTAATATTGCATATGCTGCTGTTTCATATTCATGCAAGGATTCAAACGGATACTAACGTTAGTCGGACGTATCAAGTGTTTGTAAGTGACTACAAGGAATTGTTTATGCCCTCCCTACGGCTACCAGAATGCAAACAGCGGACTGTGCAACAATAAGCGCCTTTTGAAGCTTGTTTATTACAAGTATCCGTCTTTCTTTTACCTTATCTTGTCACTTCAAATTATTCTGACTATGCTTTGTCTTGTGAACTTGCAAGAAAGGGACATTAGATTTCCTAGGTAAGCTGAACAATATCCACACTCAAAGCTATCATTTAAGAATTTCACATAAACTATAAGGGTCTGATACTATATGGTTACTTCCCTTTACCCCTTTTGTCAAATCGAGTCCTTGGTATATGAGCCACAGCGCATAGGGACATCAATGTTGTGTTCTTGTGCGGTCCGTGTCCGATACAAACGAGCTATCTACTTATATACAAATTGACATGAGATGTGAATAGCTGCGTGGAGAGTTAGGCTACCAGATTTGCAAAATAGATGCATAGGATAGGAGGCTCTTGATCTTATCTGTCCTGAACCCCCAGCAACTTGTCATGCAGGAAAATAGAGGTGACTCAACTCCATTACACACTTGATGAGTTTTATAAAACTTAGGATATTCTGTACAAGACTAAGGTAAGGGTATTCATGATAAGGCAGGCAAGGGAAGTTAATTTTACTCGGAGAATCTGCGCCTTCCGTTTGGTTCGTTTATTCTTTTCTCCCCTTGCCTTCCTCCGATTGCCAGCCCTTGACAGGTACATGGCAGTGTCACTCTTTGCTGCCTCAACCTCAAACTCTGCGATAAATGCCCGGGCTTCTTATAATTGACTACCTACACGATCCCTCACTTCCCTACCTTACCCATTGCTTTACCAACACTCAAAATGGGGGCGATTGTCGAGGACAGCCTGGATGCCTTGCTGGCAGGGGATCTTTCTGATTTTAGAGAGAAAAGAGCTGCTATCCTCGAGCCGGCCTACAAGTCCTATCTCATATCCACATATTTTCGCAAAGACTCACCCCGTCCCTCTTCAACATACCTGCTTCCATCATCCGAGGTTGTTGTCTTGATTTCGCGCTGCCCTGAGACTGAAGCAGCGATCGACTTACACATCACCAAGCTATCAGACACCTTTGCGGAGAACTTCATAGGATACTGCCCCGAAGAGAAATGTGTTGTATTCAAGGGTGAGAGGGGGTTGATAGACGACTTCATTGACTTTATCGAGCCAGTCGCCGGTGGAAAAGAAGTCACGGTGGTCTTGAAGGCCCCAGAACAAATTCGGATACCTCTTGGCGGACTAGAACATGGCCTCAAGTATGAGGAATTTGTGGCTCGTGTCGAAATTCTCGAGTGCGCTTTATGGATTGGAAACTCGCCAACCGGTATGTACCCCTACTCTTCCCTGTGCAAGTAAAGAAGAGGCTCTCAGAACTGGGGAGTTGGAAGTACTCAGAGAAAGTGCCACTCAACTCACCCGTCATTTCCTTCACTTGTTCTTGACACCCAAGACCGAGTCTCGGTCTCCACGATACCCTTTGAGCCTTGTGGATCTGTTAACGCTCATATACTAATTTTGTTTGAAGAACAGGAAGAAGGTGGAATCCATTTCAACAAACTTGCTGCAGACCCTAAACTCCCGGAGCCGATCACATCCAACCGAATGCCAACGCCCGACTATGTCGATATCACAAATAGCAACAATCTCAGTAACGAAGAGCTGCCAAACATAAACTCGACCAACATCAGGAGCCCAACGACGGGTGCCTCATCTCCTTTATCCGAGCCTCCATCATCTCCTTCGATCCACACTCCATCATCCCCTCTATCTGATCCTCCCTCTGATATCGATGAAATTTCATTACACAACTGGGACGACCTCGATGAATCATCGTCCTCCTCGTCTGAGGGCGCCGAGACCCCTCCCTCGCTCCGGGAGTGGGAATAAAAGTCGATGTCAAGCTCAGTTGGAACGAAACAGAAAGGCTGCCGAAACAGAAGGGGGATTGGATGATAACGATCTCACATATACAAAATGAGCTATGGTAGGACGGCTAGCTTAACGTGCTACTTTAAGATGGGAGTAACAGCCTGTCAGTCGGATTCTTCAAGTTGCATTATCTCCAGAAAATCTGACCAAAAGGAGCAAGCCACATGACTAGGCTAGGGTCTGGAATTATCATTCAATCACTTCACCTCATAGCATTGCAAAGAATAAAGTTGAAGTGATAGCAATTAAGCTCTATGTTCATTCGTGTGTAGTGTAGTGTAGTATCTAGGTAGATTATGTGTAAGATCGTAGTCTAAACGCCAACCAATGCCAAATATTAAACCCATAGTTATAAGGAGGGAAAGAATATGAATGTCCGCTATCCAGAAAGCCTCACATGCATCTCATAAAATCGTAGAGTTGCGCCGTTTAGTTCTTGAGACCGCAGTCAGAAGGCTTGGCGTGGTAGACTTGGGCGTTGATGCGGCCGAGCTTGACAGCCTGGCCGTTTGTGAGGGCGTTCATGGCATCGAGGCCAATGTTGAAGCCAGAGGCAGCGTGGTCGATAGCGAGGACGTTGATCTTCTTGCCCTTGTACTCGAGGCGGTAGCAGCCACCACAGTTGGCAGAGTTCCAGCCCTCGATGATGTTGACACCACCGACGTACTTGGTAGGGACGTTGCCCTGAGTCTTCCAGCCATACTTGGTGATGAGACCGTTCTTGCCATCAGAGCAAGAGACAGCGGTCATGGGGCGAGACTTGTCATCGTAGCCAGTGTCGTAGGAGACTGAAATAATTGTTAGTGAGTGAAGATACATCGGAGAATAGTGTGAATAGACTCACCAGTGGTGGCCGAGACGGCGGAGGTAAGAGCAAGAGCAGAGAGGACACCGGACAGCTTCATGTTGACGGTTGTTGTTGGGTTGTTTGTGTGTAAGTGAAGAGGAAAGTAGTGGTGGTGTTGAGGAGTGTTTGGCTGGAAGCTCAAAGAGGATGAGAGTGGTTGATTGTTGTTGAGAGTGATGATACAAGAGAAGAATAGGAAGCTGGACGAGACTGAGGGCTCTTCTTATACTTGAGTTCTTACAACGATCTCTAAGAAATCGAACGAACGAACCATGCATCTAACGTTACCCATCACGGCCCTCGGGTGATCATCCTCTCCACAGCCAAATTGAGAACACCACCGGGAACGCTGGAGGCTGGACAAGCCTAGATTGTCTCCATATAGCGTCATAGCTGGCATTGAATGGCAGATAGACTCTCACAACCCGGCCGAGAAGCTACTCACGCTACCCAAGCTCCATTCGTATTGACCGTCTCCAGGTGCCATCGCTGCCAAAATTGGCTTTAGCAACGGATGCCAGAGCAAGGCTAGGCCACGCCGTATGCTATTTCGAGGGGCGGATACAGAACCTAAGGTAGAGCCTAAAGGACGTGGCGTGCGGAAAGGTTAGGTTGCTCGCATTACAGTTGAGTTGACTATAGACAGGCCCAGAACCTAGGATCCAGAATATTTCCCGTCGTACAGGGGTGTAGGGGTTGATTTCTGCCGGTCATGGCCTCCATTTTGGGGCGTTGTGGGGTAACGTTAGGTTGTTTTTGGTGAGGAATATCTCGTATTCTTGGGCTCAGCTTGAAGCTAGTGTCGTCCTGTGAACAACACGACGTAACGTAGCTCCAACGCATTGAAGAGGCTCAGGCTCACTAAGATCTGTAATATCATAGTAAGGCTACACTGAGGCTATCATGATGACCTTGTTGCGGAATGGCCGGTCATAACTTTAGCCTTACTTTGGTAATACTTTACTGTTGAAGCTTCAATCACCTCGTTCGATCAACGTGCCGAGCCGGTGATCCCATGACCTCACCGCCGAATAGCTGCATTGTCTATTCACGACTAGTCACGTCTTTCCAATAAGCATGACTGATCTCAAGGGTCCTGCCTGTCTATCTCAGACTAGCCTTGCTCGTATTCCTCCCTGCGTTGTCGACGCATCAAAGAACCGTCAATAACTGGAAGCCCAAAGAGGAATTAATTGACAGTATGGTCTGAGCTATTGACGTTGTATTGCATCGTGAAAACAACAAAAACACCAGGCCAAGAACATCGGATTGTGGATCGATGATAAAAACTCCGCAAATGGGAGTTTTAGCAACATGGATGATCCCACGGAGCATCAAGAGAACACGAGAATTTGAACGTCATGGGCTCAGCGATCTTCCTGGACAAAAAGACCTCAAGGATCCATTCATTGTTTAAGTGCGGGAATTTCCGGTACTGGTGCAGTTACGAGACGGATCCAGGATCTAATCTGGTCCTGTTCTGCTTGTGCCCGAAAAGTGAATCCGACGTGACAACCCGTGATGCACTATTGGCATTGACATCATGGTGGTGAGATGCTAATCGAGGTTCTGTGCTATTTTGGGATATGGAGCTTGGATGTTCTGGAAGCCTCTGAGTAGTGGGCTGTCGGCATAGCCGGTTGGGTTAGGTAGGGGTCGCACGGCTGGTTACTTGCTTGTTCATGGAAAACACCATCGAAATGCTAAAGGCTGGGAATGTGTCATTTATTGAATAGCTCCGTGAGACAATTGATCCCAAATACGGAGTACTAACAGTGCATATAACTTCAGTTAGGATGTCAGATCATGGAAAATAAATCGCCCAGACGGGATCGCCAATTTGACTTAGACAGAGCATGCCAGTTTGCACAGCAGTGGACTCACAAAAGCCAAGTAATGTATACACGGGTTTCTACAATCTTCAAGATGTCTCTACTAAGCAAGCTGTGGTCCACAAACATACAGGTCACAAATGGAAGCGTTGGGCAGAGACAACGGTGCAACATCGTATCCGTTAACGTCAGATATAGAGGATTAAGCTGAGCCTCATAAAGGAAGCCAAGGATTAAAAGAGTGGCTCTTCTCGTATCGAAAAACTCCGTCATGGCAACAAACATATTCCTTATGCATAATGGTTCAGATAAGATTATCACCATCAGACTTATAACCCGATAGCCCGAGGTAAACCACTCCAACATTAGATCCCAACGCAGCTCAGACCATTCAATGTCCATATTTAGCAATCAGAATGAATCTCTTCAGCAAACTCTCTTATCGACCAATAGATAGAAGGCCTCTCGATAGTTGAATCCAACCCCGCCGCAACAGTTCTGGACTGAAGAGCCAGAGTATTTTACCCCGCCAAATGCCATTCACTCTGCTGATATTTGAAGCAAATTTTCAGTAATAAGACCTAGGGCGCCCAAACCGCATGTTTTTTTGCTCATGTGGTGGAGAGCTCCGTCATCGGGGAGATTTTGACCATCATGTCAGTCACAGTAATAGACAATTCCACTATCGGCCAGACTTCCTCTGATGTGACATTTCATTCTTGAATCTACAATTTGAATTCCTCTGTCGTGAGAAGTCAGAAAAAAGGCGTTGGAGTTGTACTAGCCCCGATTTGCTTTTGCTTCGCGCCGTTAGACCTTCTCCTCGCTGGGTATCTTGTCTCAAAACTTTCCTCCAAGTAACAAGCTCCAGTTCCGAACTTCGGCATACACCACAGCAAGCAAGCAAGCAAGCAGCAGCAGCAGCAGCAGTCATGGAATCATTCATCATCAAGACCCCCAGCTCCAGCGCAAACATTGGCCCTGGCTTTGATGTCATTGGCCTTGCTCTGTCCGTCTACCTTGAGCTTCACGTAACCATCGATCGGTCAAAGACAAAGTCCGAGCACCCACTCAACTGCAAGATCACCTACGAGGGAGAGGGAGAGGATGAGATTAGCCTTGACCCCCAGGTCAACCTTATAACACGTGTAGCACTCTATGTCCTGCGCTGCAACGACCAGAGGGCGTTCCCCGTTGAGACCCACGTGCATGTCAAGAACCCTATCCCTCTAGGTCGTGGCCTTGGTAGCTCAGGTGCCGCTGTTGTTGCTGGTGTTGCTCTGGGCAAGGAAGTTGGAGGATTGAAGCATCTCGACAATGACCGACTATTCGACTACTGTCTCATGATTGGTAAAACTAACCCTCCGATCGACTCAGTTACGCGCTAACCACAATTCCAGAGAGACATCCTGACAATGTCGGAGCTGCCCTCTACGGAGGTTTTGTCGGAACATATCTCAAGCCCTTGACTCCCGAAGACGTTGCCCGAACCGAAATTCCGCTTAGCGAAGTTCTACCTGCACCAGCCGGAGGTGAGGACACTGGCAAGAAGCCGCCGAACCCTCCCTATGGAATTGGTCACCATATCAAGTTCCCATGGGCCAAGGAGATCAAGGCTGTTGCTATTATCCCTGACTTCCAGGTTGCTACACATGCTGCAAGAGGAGTGCTACCTGCGAACTACACTCGACCCGATGTGGTATGCCAAACTCCGAAAGTCTGGTTATGATGAAGCTAACCCACGGCCTTAGGTCTTCAACCTGCAGAGAATTGCCCTTCTGCCTGTCGCCCTGGGCCAGTCCCCTCCCGATCCCGAGCTCATCCATCTTGCCATGCAGGACAAGATTCACCAACCCTACCGCCAGACTCTCATCCCCGGTCTGACCGAGATCGTCGAAACAATGTCCCCAAAGACTGACGAAGGCTTCCTCGGTGTCTGTCTATCTGGCGCCGGTCCTACCATTCTGGCTCTTGCCACGCACAACTTCGAGGCTATCGCCGCCAAGATTATCGCCAAGCTGCGAGAACACAACGAGAAGAAGGATCTGCCGTGCCAATGGATGGTGCTTGAACCCGCTGAGGGCACCCATGTCATTCGCTCATGAGTATGAAATCGTGAGAACAAATACCATGAAAGGGATCAATATGAGCGCGCGATTAAAATCGTGGCTGGGATTGCATAGACATGTGCATCACGTAAAAGGAATTATGTTTGGCTGGCAAGCTTCTCAGGAACGAGGATAGAGGGTCACGCCGAGGCATGGAGTACGTGAGAACGATTCAATGAAAATAACGCAATAAAAGGGAAATTTAGATATAAAATTTAATTCGATTTATGAAAATGGTAGGCGGGCTAGATATAATGTGAACATGATACTTGAACCAGACTCTGGAACTCGCAATGCGGTTATTATGAAATTTTGGATAATTAGAACTAAATTTCATCGGAATATATATACTTGACTTCGGAAGAAACTTAAAAATCCTTCTTCAAATACCAGTTTCCTGCAATGCTGGCATTCCGTCCTCTGAAGAAAGGAACATCGGCCGAATATCTCGTGTGGCTATAGGTTAGTTCCGTTTTGGCATATGGGAAAAGCCATTGGGCATGCTATATTGTTCAGAGTAGTTATATATCAAGTTAACTGCTCAATACTAGCAGCTGAAAATTGATATTTGATTAAGTTGACGGGAATTCGATTTGATTCATAAACACCCTGAGGTCTATTTGATGCGATGTTCAGAAGCCCCGAAAAGTGAGGAGGCTTCCTGTCCATGTACAACCATTGGCTAGCACACAACAATTTACAACTACTCCATGATTCCCTCAACCGAACCGGAAACTATCCTGTTGCTTTCCATATTGGGGGGAAGGTTTCCACCTATCTCGGCGGGTATTACCATTTTTTTTCCGTCTCGATAGGCCGAACCGTTCCCTTTCCCCAAGTCCAAGACCATAGTTTCGCTGTAACCTACCCCGAAGAACCGAGGTTTGGGTTGCATGACGGCAAATGCGTGCTTATAATAAACAATGTCCTCGGCGAACCCCTCACGAGTTGATAATTTCTCTGTTCTTCTCAATTCATTTGTGACATAGAAATCACTGCCAAAAATGTCTGCTCCCCCGCCCAAGGGTATCTACGTGCCCGTTCCCACGTTCTTCGCTTCTAAGAAGACTGCCAACTACAACGCTATTACCCCTCCCATCGATATTGAAACACAGGTCGCTCATTCTGTCTACCTGGCCAAGAATGGAATCAAGGGTCTAGTCGTCCTCGGTAGCACAGGCGAAGCTGTTCATATTCACCCTAGAGATCGCCACGCCATTCTCAGTGGTATCAAGGCTGGTCTTGAGAAGGAGGGGTTCAAGGATTATCCCATCATTGCGGGCACAGCAACAAACAGTGTCGAAGAGACTGTTGAACAACTCAAGGATGCTCAAAAGTCGGGTTCCCAATGGGGACTGTGCCTCGTTCCTGGGTACAATGCCGGTGCAGTTACACAAGAGGGTATCATCCAATGGTTCACTGCTGTCGCTGACCAAAGTCCCATTCCTGTCATGATGTAAGTCGTCGACCCAATTATACGAAAACCCCGGACTAACCAGATTGCTCAGCTACCATTACCCCGGAGTCTCAAACAACGTCAAAGTTGCACCTTCGACATATGCCACGCTTGCAAAGCACTCTAACATTGTCGGCTGCAAGCTCTCTCATGGAGATGTTTCGGTAGCCGCGCAGGTTGCTTCCAACCCATCCATCGATCACACCCACTTCCACTGTTTCACAGGCCTTGGTCAACAACTCCTACCTGTTATCTCAGTTGGATTTGCCGGCGCCATCGATGGCTCAGCGGGTTTCTTCCCCAAGTCACTGGTGCGACTCTTCGAGCTGTCGTCCAAGACCCAGCCCACAGATGCTGAGATCCAGGAGCGAAGACTGCTGCAGTTCAAGGTTAGCTCAATGGAGGAGCTTGTGGTCAAGTTTGGTACTGTGGGTATCAAGGATGCTATTAGTAGACTGAGAGGCTTTGGGGACACAGACGGGACGAGGTTGCCGCTCGTGGGTGGTATTCCTGGTGGTGATGCTGAGTGGGCGAAGTGGAAGGGAGTCATTGATGTAGTTGATGAGGTTGAGAAGTCGCTATAAGCACTTAAAAGTATAGAATAAAGAAGAGCACAAACTTCAAACATGAGGTTCAGAATTAGTGGACAAACCAACGTTGGAACTGTGTGATCTTGCAACATCATCTTGTTCATAGCATCTGATTCACACGCTTGTGTATCAACTCTATAGACTCAGATTTTCGATTGGGCTTCTATCAAATAGCCGGGCGAATGGTTTAGTGGTATAATACTCCCTTAGCATAATTCGACCGAATAATTTGGGAGTGGTCCAGGGTTCGATTCCCTGTTCGTCCATTGCAGGTGGTTAAATTCCACTATATATTCTCTTTTTGCGATTCAAGCAACTTTACTTTTTTTTGTCCATATAACCGTAGACCTACCTGTTGTGATACTATTCGAGACGAGTGCTTCTGATAGAAATCTTGCTTCTCCGTGTGCGATAAGCTGACGTGTGATAAATGGATAAAGTCGTAGTTATATTCTATATCTTGCAGTATCTTGCATGGAATGCTCACCGCGTCAGATTGCAACGTCGCAAGGAAGCCAGTATAAATCTGCCGAGATCTCCTTGCTATAATGCTCTTATACTCCTTTTCTCTGTCTGTTCCTCTCTGGTAGGATGTGATGTTATTTGTCGTTGATTTTCCCAACACTTTCGTCGCTTACACAACTTGGCCGAGTCGCATTGCCACCAAACTTCCGTGCCTCGGCTCCTTCATCAGTACCTAATCGATAGTGACATATCGCAAAAGAGCTTTGAACTTTTCAAGGGGGGGCAACTAACTTCAGGGCCTTGGACACTCACTACCTACGGCATCCTCGGCGTTCGTCACAGGCTTCCTTGATTGGCAAGTCTCTGTCGCACGAGATTGGGCGGATTTTAATTAACCGCAATCGGTTGAGATAATTACCGGGTGAATCCCATCCTTTCAATCCCTCAGGGTTGTCGCAAACACCACAATCGCTCATCATGGCTGGCGCAAATAAGAAAATGTTTGGGCTTTCCCATGTGGTGCCTGTCATCATGCCTCTCGCTCTAGGTTCTGCTGGATATGCTGCCTATCGGGTCAATTGGGGTCCTCTGATCAAGGCTTTCCTTACAGGGCCTGGCCGCACGTCGCGGATCCTGTTGCTGCTGTTTGTTGTGTTCAACTGGAAGAGTATGCCCTTTGCTTGGACTGTAAGTCTCGATGGTCTCTCCTGGCTTTGGTACAACACTCTGACACTCTATAGTACCGAGTCTTCTACGTGATCTTCTACCATACCTTCTGGCGCAAATCGCCAAATCTTGGACCCGAAGCCCTCTTCAAACCCATGATCTCTACCACCCACGCCCCTCTTCTCGAGATTGACTACAACTTCCACAAGTCCAATTCGACCTATTTCGCCGATCTCGATGTCTCTCGATCTCATCTTGTTACATATCTCTGCCGCGCATCCTATATCACACTCGCCCAAAACACCAAGACGAAGATTGTCCTAGATCCCAAGACCGATAAGCCTATCAAGGGCCAGATGAGCATCATACTTGGTGCTGTCGAGTGCAGCTTCAAGCGCGAGATCCCTGCGTATAAGAGCTTCGAGATGTGGAGTCGCATTCTATGCTGGGACCGCAAGTGGTTATACATCGTGACACATTACATCCCCAAGGGAGCTGCTAAGCCAACATCATGGCTTGACCCCACGTTCAAGAAGGTTTCTGCGCGAGGCCCTCAAGATGCTGCTGGTGGATGGGAGAAGAAGATCTATGCTACGGCCATAAGCAAGTACGTTTTCAAGTTGGGTCGCTTCACTGTGAACCCGGCTATCATGCTCGGCGGCGCCTCTGGTCTACTACCTGAGCGACCTGGAGGTTGGACATCTGGTGAACAGCAACTCGGCGATCTTTCTGCTGATGTCTCAGATGTGGACTTGGATGTCCCTGGAGAATGGGATTGGCGACGTGTTGAGGCGCAGCGACGTAAGGGTATGGAGTACGCAAAGCACTTCCAGGAGCTCGATAACTTGCATGACTTGTTTGACGGAGGCAATGAAGGCGCTCTTGGCAAGTTCACACCCTAAAATCAAGCGAGATAGAATGTGACAGGCCAGACACAGTTGGATGAATAGAATTAGAACATATACGTGGGCAGCAACCCGTCCTTAGATATCGGGGTTGTATAGAAGTATTGTCAGAGCTAGAAGGGAATTAGGGTAGTATCTCGAGTGCTTCATTAGGCACCTTTAATGAATATATGACGCTTGAAGACAGCATCGAAGGCTACCAAGACGTACGGATAGACTAGAAGATCATAAAATCTCCTCGTCCATTATCCCAACCTCAATACATTGTTCAGTCGAACAGACGGAGGAAAATGCAATATTTTCAACTAGGTTTCTTTGCAAATCATCCATAAAGCATGGTAGGCTGGCTCCGTTGAGCAGGAGGCAATAGGCCTCGCAGCCTAGACCAAGTTCAATATCACATCAAAACGTCAACAGTCAAAGTTGCATCTACTATCTATCTTGGCATCGACATCCGTTCCCTAAACGAGAAGTTTGAAGTTTTTCAGTTGACATAATTTGGTGGTCCACAACGTCAGATTTTCTGACTCGGTGCTTGACTCTATGTTTGGTCATCATCATAAAAACTTCAACCCATCTCATCCAAGTTCAGGTCTCTCCCAAAGAGGGGAACTTCCAGCGAAGTTTAGAGTGTAAAAAAGGAAAAGACCGTCACCCAAAAGGTCAACGGGATGCCGGCCCCTCGCATCAAGAATGAGCCCCATCGAGTAACCCAGCTTTCGCCGAGCAATCGCATACCTATCAATCTCGACAACAAATCCTCTGCGACCCGATACCACACGCGCGAGCACCAAGCGTCTACCAACCATCAACCTGCCAGACGACTCGTCTGTCTCGAAACCCACCAATCTCTCGGCAGCGGACTCATATCTTCATCCAAGGGGACCGAGAGCGGCAGAGAACGCGATTCAGAGCCTTTAACAAACTGATGTAGCGGAGGGCAGGGCCGGTGCAGGACGCGGGCCTGGGTGCAGAAGTCAGCCGCTGTGCTTCTATGGCGGCGCGTTTCCGCAAGCTCCGTCGAAACGAAGATGTCCGGGGACTTTCTCCCAAAGCCAGAATGAATGCGAGACGCTACGATAAATCGCAATGTCTCTGTTTGTAAGCTTCGAATGGCGATTTTTTGAGCGAGGGACGCGGATGAAGAGAAGAAAGAAGAAAGAAAAATTGTATCCAGCTGAAGTTGATTTTTTATGCACGAAATGGGGCTGAAGTGTGGCGTCATGAATCAGAGCTCTCAGATGTGGCTGTACCTTAGCTTGCTGCCTTTTTTTGTCTGACGCGGGTTGGCCAATCCGAACTTCGCGTTGAGAAGGCTGGGTCGCTGCCTTCGTGCCTGTTTATTCATTCTCCGTACAAAGCTCGCGGCGCAACCAGTTTCAACAGTGCAAACATCAATTCTCTACAGATCTGTTTTTCATCCGAGATTAGTGGCTTGGGCCTGTTGGAAGCTTCGCTCATAAAACACTAAGTTTTGAGTCTCAGGAGTGGTATCCCAAAGGCAAAAAGACAGAAAAAGGGCCACCGACTGGCTTTCAACTTCTCTCCATTAACACACCGCAATCATGTCGACCCTTTTTGGCGGTGCCTCAGCTGCATCAACAACAAGCAACACTGTAGGCGACCTCAAGCAAGACGTCGCGCTCTCTGACCCCCCTACCGATACCATCTCCGACCTTTCCTTCTCCCCTGCGCCAAACGGACCTGACTTCCTCGCCATCTCGAGCTGGGATAACAAGGTTCGCATTTACGAGATTGCCGCCAATGGCCAGAGTCAGGGCCGACACGCCTACGAACACAGCCAACCTGTGTTGAACTGCGACTTCTCCAAGGTACGAAGATATAATGATGGAGCGAAACGGAATAGCAACTAACTGGGTTTCTAGGATGGAACAAAAGTCGCTTCTGCTGGCGCCGACAAAAACGTCAAGGTCTGCGACCTTGCCTCCCAGCAGGACGCCGTTATCGGCACACACGACCAGCCAGTGCGAACATGTCGATTTTTCATGAACGACGGTAACCCCATGGTGGTTTCGGGCTCGTGGGATAAGACGATCAAGTACTGGGATCTTAGACAACAGGGACCTGCGGCAACCGTACAATGCCAGGAGCGAGTTTATACGATGGACGTCCGCGATAATCTCTGCGTTGTCGGCACCGCCGATCGATACATCAATGTTATTGATCTCAAGAACCCTACCAAATTCTATAAAACCCTGCAGAGCCCTCTCAAGTGGCAGACCAGGGTGGTTAGCTGCTTTACAGACTCTGCTGGTTTTGCTATCGGTAGTATCGAGGGTCGTTGCGCTATCCAATACGTCGAAGACAAGGACTCCAGGTAAGAAGCCTCTCGAATCTCCCTTTCTTGACCTGCTTAAACTAACATATTGCAGCTCCAACTTCTCTTTCAAGTGTCATCGCGACCCCCCCGCCAACAGCGTCACCAATGTCTATGCCGTCAACGATATTTCTTTCCATCCTGTTCATGGCACATTCAGCACTGCTGGTTCCGATGGAACATTCCACTTCTGGGACAAGGACGCCAAGCACCGTCTCAAGGGCTACCCTAACGTTGGTGGCAGCATCACTTCCACAACCTTCAACAAGAACGGTTCCATCTTCGCCTATGCTGTAGGCTACGACTGGGCCAAGGGCTACCAGCACAACACTCAGAACTATCCTATCAAGGTGATGCTGCACCCTGTCAACCAGGACGAGTGCAAGCCCAGGCCATCACTCAAGAAGCGATAAAGGATCACACGAATATCAAGAGGACGGGCTATAGGGGAGGAAATGGATTTCGTTGGTCGATTAATAGTTAGTTGCGATTATGTACTGTACCACAAATGGTGAAGACTCCAAGATTGATAGGAAAGGGCCGAAAAGGATGGAACGTTGAGTTGGGACCAAAAAGAGCAAGGCAATGCAGGTGGTGGTGTTTACGAGAGATGATACCATAGATGCAATAAAACATCAACACAAACCTGGCATAGTATCCAATGGCATTCGACTTCACACATGTCAGCATCTAGTAACGCAAGGAAATGAGTCAGTAGGCTTGTGGATGAATATGTCGATGATCTGGCAGTCATTATTCACAGTTATAGAGCTTGAGTTGCAAGGATAACAAAGGATTGGTATTGATTCCAGTCTGCCACTTGGGCTTTCACTTTATCATTGTGTATCGATGTATAAAAAAAAAGGATGGTTCTTAGCCACAGGAGCCTCTTGTAACGGGCTATTAATTGATGCAACCGCACCTTGCTTCGCATAAACAGATTAAAACGCTTAATAGATCATTAGCACTCTTTATGAGTAGCTGGCATAACCAGACTCCGCCCTATCGTCCCTTTCGTGTGTTCTCTTGATTCTTAGTTTTTGCTGAGCGTGCGTCCAGGAAGAATATCCTGGATCATTCCGCCGAAGACGTCTCTGAGAAAGGTACTTCGGTCAGAGTCGTCTGTCTTTGTCTCCTGAGCAGGCTGCTCATGAACAAACTTGACGTCGACGCTGTCCATGTTAACGGCATCCATGGTAGCCATGGGAGCACCGGGAACGACGACATCAGGGTCAACAGCGAAGATGACGGGCCGCTTGCTATACAAGTCGGCGGCATCGGACATTGAGCTGTGGTAGGCGCCATAGTTGTCAGGTAGAAGAGGCATACGAGGGAGAGGCTCGTTGAAGTTGGGGGTAGCGTGAATCTTGGGCAAGACTGTGCTGTCGACATGGTTGACAGGAGCACGAGAAGGTGTTGAGGAATGGAAGCTCTGCATCAATGGCCTTCGGCGACCAGAAAGAGATGGCTGAGGAGTAGGGCGGTGGGTAGTCTTTAGACCACGGGACTGGAAGTATTGTTAGTACCGGAGCTGCAACGACTAATTGGAAGAGTAGAAACTCACCTCAGAGTGCTGAGACTGCTCTGAAGAAGCTCCAAGGAGCTCGGCATACTTGGGCATGAGAGCGATACCGGCATGGCGCTGAGACTCAGCCAGAGAGCGAGTGAGCTTTGAGACGGGAGCGGTGATTCTAGGCATTGCGATAGAGTTGTATGCGACAAAAGACAGAGGTTTGTTGTGGTGGCAGCAAGGTGTTGGCGGTGTCCAGCTACTTATACGTTTGGCGTAGTAGGTATGGATCTGATGGAGTGTGGTTGGTAAGGCAAGGTAGTGTACGGATAGCGGTGACCAAGTCTAATCAGGCGATGAGAAGAGTGGAGGGTCCACGGATGCAATGGATAGTTGATACAGGCAAACACAGGTATAGGTGGAAGCAATTGAATGGTTCAATTGGAGGGAGGGAAGGAGGGTATATGTATGTATCCCCCAAGTGTGACTGAGACACCAGGTAAGATAAGCTAAAGGAGGGGGAAGGCGGGAGGGAGCTTCTGGTAGCTTGACCTCAAGGTGAAGCAAGCGCGGATGCTTGTCCGGGAGGCCCGTGTGATCTGGGGATGGAATGAGCAACAGCAACAGCAACAGCAACGGGGTTGAGGAAAGACTCATTCACAGCCTCCACACCTCATACCTCATCCTTGGAAAGTTTGGTACCGATCCCGCCCTGTTAGCTCACCTTATTTTAGCGACTACAGCGTTGATCCCGCTAAAGGTAATGGAATGTGGAGAGCAGGTACAAGTCCCATCGGAAGCTGATGTTGCTTCTGATAGAACCGAAACAGAAGGAAGGGTTGTGTCAAACAACTCTCACCCTGCAGTGCATCCATTCTACTGTAACGATTGACGAGCTTCCAAGCGACTATCTTCGCTGAGAAACATCATGGTATTAGAAACCTCTAAATATATGTCTTCCGCTTCGTTGCAAACAAACAAACGAATATTAGCAGCAGCACCAAAATCAGCAAGGATACGAAGCAATGACCATACCATAATATCATGGCAGTTCCCGACTCGGCGACGAAATACCGAATGCCGCCCGGTGCAAACAAGGTCCCTCATGCAAGTGGCACATCATTTAACACATGTTGAGATCCAATCAACTGCTTTGAAATAGCCAAGGCTACTACAGTACAGTACTTAGAATTCACCGTTAGGGCCAGCTCGTAGAGAGGGTATCACTCCATTACTTGATTCCTCATCAAACCTCACGAAAGGTAGCCATCCCCAGCTTTCGTTCTGCTGAGAAATTGGGTCCATGGTCCACCCCCGGGCTAGAAAGGAGGCAACTATGGGGCTTCTCCAAGTCGATATCCAGCTCGATCACTTCTTTTTTTTCGAGCCATAGCTTGCTTGAGCCGTCAAAGCCCGAAGACATCAAGAGAACAGAGTTGAGCTTGAGGCAATCCGTTAGAGGTTCCAATCACAAAGTTACCCTGTGCCTGGCTCAATGTTTTATCAAGAGATAACAGTATCAGATCAGAGGAACAGTGGCGTCAACTTACGACAACTCTAGATACTGTGTGCAATGCATACCAATGCTATGCAAAGAGTGTCGCAATGTGCCGCCGGGAGAATCGACATGGCACCATCCTCACAGCCTCCAAAACCATCACGACAACGAAACAGCTGCGTGAGTGGAACTCGTTGAGCTTGAAGCTACGTACTCTATAGGTGCTGTAACTTTAGGCGGGACAGGGGTCTACAGAACAGAATAACGCCGCTTTAACACCCCCTGCCTTACACTCAACCTTTCGCCTACAGCCAACAAATGCCAATTGCTGCTGACGAGTCTCGGCAGGGGACTCTGATCTGACGCACGTGGATTGTGCCTGTCGCTCTCGAGATCGCCATTCTTTGAACCAATTGTTGATCTAGCATTAACAGGGCGGTCAGAAGCCAGCTGTACTGGATACACTGTTTTGAAGACGCCTCTTATTGTTACGCGTCGATCATTATGCTGTTAAGTTCGGAACCCGATTACGCAAGGCCTAGCCTCAGTCAATCTGGCCGCGATATCATTACAACCTCTTGAAATGAAGCCAGCCACTGATTACTTTCTGCTTCGCGTTTCTGACTCCGTATAGATCACGCAGATCGTGCAGCTTAAAGCAGCTTAAAGCGGCATGGGAGGGGATTAGTGTATGGCAGCGCGGCACCGAGCAAGGTCTGAAGAGCGGGAGAGGACCCGTGACACCCCCAAAGCTGTCAGTGAACGTCTCCTGGTCCACTTCTAGAAACCCGCCAACTCGGTCGGTTGCTCGAAGGTCGGAAGTCCCCCTTGGGCCGGGGAGACAGAGCGGACTCCGTAAACAGATGGTCCTGTTTCCTACACCTGGATTAGGCTTTCTACCGGCAATTACTCCGTACTTGATCCCTTTCTTGCGAATTGAGATTTTGAAATGCCTCGGCTCAGAGCACGGAAAACCTCCGACGTCAGAGATTCGGCATTCAATGTTATCAGATGAAAGATCTGGAAGTCACAAGAACTGATCAGGGCCAAGAGCAAGCACAGTCGAGACCAAGACTGGATCTTGCTCCTGGGTCCTGGGCTGACCCGTGCATAAACTGAAGACCGTGTGAATATTGGGATTCGCGCGCGTCTGAGATTGTTGAGCTGCGCTGGCGGCTGATTTCAGTTGCACAGTTCGGATTCCAGAAGGAATTCTCGAGCCAAATCAAATGAGACAGAGCTAGAACCTAGACCATAGGGGCTTAAACCAGGGGGCGATTGCTATCGTTGGAATTACGGCGGCGCCGGTCAACAAAAATTGTTGAACGGGGCCTGCCTTCAAATCTTCCTCACCTTGTCCTCACCGTAAGAGCTAGGGCCCCTAGTTCATCATGGGTGGCTGTGACCTTGACACCGCCATGTGCTTGACCGAAAACAGAGGTGATCGGATTTCCTCCCGTTCTTCAAGATACACGATTACGAGTTGATTCAGGGGCTGATACCTGATACCAGGAGGTCATGACGACGCTCAACAAAAACAGACACAGTATCATATCTTGAACAGAAACAAGATCTACCAATCAATCTGTGGCTGTATGTCTATCATGATGCATCTTTGTGTTATCTCGAAACTTTGCCTTTGGCTGTCAATGTCAGGGACTGCTATGAACCCAGATATGAGATAACGACTAGAGGTTGCCGGGATACGATATCAGTCTCTCGATGTCGAACAGCTATGGAGCTGCAGTCTATCATTTTCTGAACATCAGAGGGCTTATCTTGTGTTGGTGGAGGTCATCGGCGCACCTAATTAGAGGCTACTTAAGCCCATGATTGCTTCATCAGTAGGGACTGTAACGACCAAGGACTTATTGCCGTCAATGACCATGGCAGGCCGACATAGGACATTCATCGGACATATGGCAGCTCACTTGATCTCGGTACATAGTCACCGGAGTCCAGGACCTCGGCTTCTAGCCGAAGGTCTAGGAAGAACAGTTCAAGAAGAAGAACATGACGGACATGATGTCCGATTCGGAAGATAAATTACGGAAGAGTCATATCTGATGCTCATGAGCTGTGGTATGATGGCACTGGACCGTACAGGGTATGACGAAAGTATCCGAGGTTCGATCAAGACGTGGCAGCTTGGGCTACCTATGCGACGTCGATTGATTGATTGATTAGATCCAAACTTTGTGCCTTGCATCTGCTTTGCATACGCGAAACTCTGTACAGATCTGATGAAAACGACAAGAACTACATCCTCCAAGTGAAGAGATGATGATCTTGGTTGCATCGGACTGTTGACTCTGGTTCCTGATTATTTGCAGGATCTGTGATTCTACATTTTCTTCTCCAATCGAGGCTACAGACCAGATCGTCAATGGTGTCACTGAAGAACCCCAAAAATGCCCCGCCATCGTCAGGTACAGCATCTAAATTTGGACATCGACGACTCATGATATGCGCCTTTTTGTGTACAAGAGTGGAAGAATATGACTGCTAAGCAGAAGAAACTCCAAAGAATCTGTTTTCTCACCTTTTCATTGAAAACCAGTGTCTTTTCGTGTTCACAAGGAGAATAGACTGTTGCTTATCAATTTTCGATTCTGCTTTTACCCCTCCCCCGCTTCAACCAACTCTTGCGATATCGCTTGGAGGAAATACAGAACAACAGATCTTTCCAGGACAAATCTTCAGGTTTCTCAAGATGGCAGACTCAGAATCTCGGAAACGAGCTGTCGACTCGCCTAAAGGTAAAGAGGCTAAACCATGCGTAGCACAAGTTCTAACGTATAATCTCAGTCTGGACGAGTCTTATCACGAACCTGGACTACTTGCCTGGTCTTCTCACCCTCGAACATTCTCTTCGCGCCGCCAAATCTCAGTACCCTCTTGTGGCATTGTATACCGATTCATTCCCCCCTGAAGGTCACGCAGCTCTCCGTGCTCGTGGCATTGCTGTTCAGCACATTCCATACTTGCTACCAACTAAAGGCAAGGATTACTCCAATGACCCGCGGTTCTACGATTGTTGGAGCAAGCTTGCGCCTTTCTCTTTGACCGAATATGAGCGCGTCGTCCAGCTCGACTCGGACATGCTTGTTTTGCGCAATATGGACGAGCTGATGGATCTCGAGCTGGACCCTCCTTCGATTGCCGAGACTGGTGATAAGACCGTCAGCAAGCGTGTCTTTGCAGCCGGTCATGCCTGTGTATGCAATCCCCTCAAGAAGCCTCACTATCCAAAGGACTGGATTCCTGAGAATTGCGCATTCACCTCACAACACTCGAATCCCGATGCCGCGCAAACTGAGGCTGCTGATCCGTCAGTCGGACCCTTGGGTTTTATGAACGGTGGTTTGCAGGTCGTCAATCCTTCTCAGGGCCTCTATGCCCAAATTCTGGCGCACATGGAAGCAGACGCCGCCAATATGGATTTTGCAGACCAGTCACTTCTTTCAGACTTGTATCGTGAGCGATGGGTTCCTTTGCCGTACATTTATAACGCGCTCAAGACGCTACGGTGGAAAGGAGTCCATGATGCTATTTGGAGGGATGAGAGCGTCAAGAACATTCACTACATCTTGAGCCCTAAACCTTGGGATGAGATTAATGAGAAGGGTGAGTGGACAGGTAAGGAAGAGAGTCACAAGTGGTGGGTTGATGCGAACCGTGTCAGAAAAGAGTTGGAGAAAGAGAAGGAAGTCCCTGACGATGGCTTTTAAGGAGTTTGGGACAGTGATAGTATTACGGAAACGGCGTTGTGGCTAGATAATAGTTCATGCGAATGAGCTGGAGGATACACAGTTGTTGAATACAAAATATAAACAACAGGTTTTGGGCAATCCACTCTTTCATTCTGCTACAGGTATCTATGGTATCAGATCCAGTCCCAACAATAGTAAACATCCATAAGACAAATAACCCTCCAAGTAATAATAGTCCAACTCCTAGCTAAATAGGAAAAGAAAAATCAATCAACGCATGTTTGTCCTCTCCAGGGTCTATGTTGTGCATCTAAATGCATGTCCTGTTTTTACCGATCTATCACAGCCGAGTGCATGCAGAAACATGCCTCTTTCTTAAAGAACAAATATGCCTTTGGCCCGAGCACCGTTATATGCAGAGTTGATGGGAAAACATCGAGATGAAGATGGAAAGGACATGGAAGATCAGAGACACCTGTGATACTCCGATGTGATTGGTATCTCAATATCATTGCGCCATAATATGTTGCCCACATTCGTATCGTGTTTTAGATAAGTTGAACGAGCCGACGAAGCGACTTAGTATCGTTTGTATTTCTGGCAGTTTGTTAGTCAAGCTCGTCGACATGAACTCATATTGACTTACCTCCTCAATCCTTCGTCTGTTGTTGGGATCAATCGAGTTGGTGGCTCCCATTAGAGTCTGTCCGATTGCTCGAGTGACACCGACAGCAGGTCTGAAAATGATCGTTGGTGCTCGCTTTAGCACAGCCTTTGCGGCGCCAGTAGCTGAAGAGCTCTCCATGACCTCGCCAGGAACTGCAATGATGGCATCGCGCACGAGATTCACATCTCTGGCAAGAGATCGGTATCCGCCCCGAATGCCTGAGATGACGCCCGTAGGTTGATCTGCATAGAGAGAGATTTGTCTCTGTTCTTCAGGGTCCATGTCATCCTCATCCCAGCCCTCGTATGCTTGTTGAGGATCTGAAAGCATGCCCTCGGCACCTTGTAATGCGTATTGTGTACCAACAGCGAGCTTGGCACCCAGCTTAACCAGTTCGGTACCGGTCGTGCGAGCAAAGGCAGTGGCACCCTTGGATATGCTGCGGATCACACGTCCGTCCTTCTTGTATTCGCGGATAGGCACCTCGACGAGGTCTCTGAAACCGCTGCCCACATTGACAAGGGAACGAACAGGTGCCAAACCAGCTAGAATACCAGGAAGTTGGTTTGCCTTGACATCAGGCATCCAGATATCGTTGAGGGTCTTACCAAGCTTCTCAAAACCCGAGATACCATAGATGATGACATGGCGCAGAACCATTCTCGCCTCTTCGAGAACGATGAAGTTCATGAATTCAGTGGTGTGTCCAGAACGGAGACCAGCATAGTCGACTCGCTTGGGCTTGAAGTCGAGCTTCACTGCTACGTTGTTGACCTCGGCTCTCTGAAGGAAGGGCACATCACTTTTTGACGTGTGAACAGGCACTTGGTCATCCTTGAATTCGAAAAATCGGGTGATGAAATCAAGAGCATCTTGATCCACATGTAGCCTCAACGGAAGTAAGGTCGCTCTGAGCACAATCTCAGACGCCTCGAGTGAGGGTTGTGGCTTGACGTTGAGTAGTTCAAGATGAACCATGCTGGTGCCCATTTCTCGCTCTCCCATATCCTGGTCATAGGTTGCAAACTTCTTCCATGTTGAGGTTGGGACGTGGTCGAAAATGTCCAGGTTATCAATGCGGATATCTATGCTGTTGAGAGTTTCCCCTGAATTTGGTGGGAAAACGAACAAATCTGCATCAACGCCTCGCAACTCGAAGGTAATCTTGTGATGCTTGCTGCGCTTGAGCTTAAGTCGCTTCGACTTTGGTTGACGAGCACGTGCTGTCCTGTTGGTAGCAGAAGTGAAAGCCGTGGTTGCAACCGATTCAGTCTCTGTTGCATTGTCGTTCAGGCCTTCATTGATAGCTCGAGACAGTTCTTGGGGATCACGGTTTGCTGGGATGCCGATGTAAATAGAATTAAAGAGAAAGTCTCCGATGGCCTCTTCATCCTCTAGCTCTTCCTCATAGACCTGAACTTGTCCAGCACGGGCTTGCCGTTCGTATGCTTTGGTTTCAACGTCCTGAACTGCCTTCGTTATGACATCTCGTGTGTGAACCCAGTCATAGCCGTCAAAGAGGTTCCATATAACATGGACATCTCGCACGGATACCTTGACAGGACTGCGCTTCACCAAGTCGCTGGGAGCCCGATCGTAGCTGTTCTTCTTCGAATTCCAGATCTTGGCTTTGCTGTCCTTTGAAGCGCCGCTACCATAGTAGTCTTCCTGGATCACAAGATCGTCAGAGTCGACTGTCTGCTGGCTTGCTGAGCCAAACCCGGTCAGTAGTACACCCTCGTTCGTGTCTTTCATCTGCGGCCCGGGGCGTTGCGACCCATGTGAGATAATAGAGCTACTCGTGGCGTCGAAAAGCTCCTCGGCGACTGGCTCTTCGTCATAAAATTGTGACTGAACTTGCAGCGGGCTGTCTGTGTTAAAGTCGCCCTCTGAATCGCTCCCAGCCATCTCCTGAGCACCAGCAAAGTCTTGGTCAAAATCGTACTCTCCCTCGGGCCTACCGAAAGCTTCAGCTGAAATAGAAGCGAGCAGGTCCTGCATGGGGACCACATCTGTAAGATACTTATTCTCCTTACTCGGTGGAGTTGGTGGTTTCAACGCATTGGCCAAAGAGATCAGAGTTTGTGTTGAATCAGCGCATGTTTCCAGAACAAGGAGGTCATCCTTGAGCTCAACACAAAGTTGCTTCTCTCCATCATCGAGTTCCTTCACATCGACTGCAAGCTTCGCGGATGAGATGTAGCAAATGTCCACATAACCTCTGGCGCACATATCCGCTACCTGGCGAGATGTTGAAGATGAGGCGCGAGGTCTTTGGGTGGCAGGAAGTTCGCTTGTTGCAACTTCGGCAATGTCGTTGATCAGCAAGATGGATGACTTATTGATGGTGAAGATAGCATTGGTCTCCACGTCTTTGGGCAACACAGCGACAAGATGAGCATCTGTGAGAGCGATCACCATCTTTGAGGGTTGGCCCAGCGGGTTAAGACCCAAAAGACAATCTCGGAAGCCAATATCCAGAGTCATAGGCTTTCCGCCCTTGTTCTTCTCACCCGGAGAGCCAGGCTGTCCAGTCAAAGCATGATGCGCGTGGTCACCAAGGTTTGCTACCGAGGCTGCAAGGCTGGCTTCGAAATCTTGGGGTGTGGTGTCTTCTCCAAGCTCGAGAATGTCCATGATCGTAGGGACGCGGTACTCAATACACAGATCTTGCATCTTCAGCTTGATAACCGGCTCGATCTCGTCACCAATCATCCGTGCCACCAAGACTGGGCCACGAAGTGAGATTTCCTTGGCTCCATATGTTGCCGTGCTAACCAGCTCTTCTGACCTATTTCTCTTCACAGAAAGATCGTGTATAGCTATGGCAACAAGTGAAGGGACTGTTATGTGGCCTACGTGAAGATCTTTGATGTCCGCACCGAGGTGGCCAAGCTTGCCGCCAAAGTCTAGACTCAGCGCAACCTTTTGGATCTTTGCCAAGGTCAATAAGCCGGGTCGATCATCTTCAGGCAAGTATTTTGCCACGGTAGAGAGCTTTGCAACTTCCTCACCAAGGTTCGGTAGAACTGAGAGCTGGGACATGTTTTGAACGCGAACATTCACACCATCGACGGACAGTCTCAGTACGGAGCCCTTCCTTCGCTGACGTAGTAAAGTATCAACCATGATCTCGTCGTTATCGCCATCGAATTGATGCTTTGAAGGGATGATTAACTCAAGGAGTTTCTCGAGATCTGAATCGTTGGGGGTCGTCAAGAACTCGACTCGAACTGTGGTGATCTCCGTGTTGATAGGAGGATCTGCCGTTGAGTTCTTCAAGTATGGCCCTGTTATTCGGATCATGCCGCAACCCAATCCTATAACCTCGTCACGGCTCACAGCCTTTATAGAACTAGTTTCTACCAGCATGCTGCAGTCTTTTCCGATGAGCTCCACATAAGAGCCTCCAATGCGCACGTTAATCTTATTTTGTGATGCCATGGATTTGTCATTCGGATCAACTGGAGTATCGAATCGAACCCCTCTAGGCTTTGGCGTAGGAGCAGCTGCTTTGGGTGTCGGTGCAGGACTCGAGGCCATCGAAGCACTCATATTAAGGAAGCTGCTAAGGCCACCGAACCAGCTGAAAGTCTCGTCAAGCCGTCGCAGATCAAGTTGGAAAACGAGCGGTAGAGTCTGGACATCTATCTTGGTTTTGCCGCCTGATTGAAGTATTTCGATTCCAATATCAGAACCTGCCGATAGAAATGTTTCCCTAACCGATGCACTCATGGGCTTGCCTTTGTCGAAGGATATGATGTCGCCATTTGCATACCCGAAGCGGAACTTCTGCAAGTCAATCTTGGTCAGAATAGCTGGCTGTGTCGCCAATTTACCCTTAATGACTGGCGGTGTTGATATCTCAGTCTCGGAAATGGAAATAACCAAGTTTTGCAAAGTTGTGTTGAGCAGAACTTCCTGGTCGAAAAATGGCGATGTATCCAGATCCATGTAACGCTCAGGTGTATCCGATATCCCTCCCAAGCGATTAATAAAGTCAAGTTTGATCTCCTCCAGTGTTATTTTGAGGTCGGGCATCTTCTTTGAACTAGTCTCCTGCTTTGTGCTCTCAACTGGGGGCGCATTCTTGTCTTTCACAGTATCCAGCAGCTTCCCAACAACCATCGCTAGTAAGAAACCCAATGAGGCGTCAATTGTAAGATTTATGGGTGACAGGTTCACTTCTAGTGTTTCGTCAATTTTAGAAGCTCCTGGTGCTGGCTTGTTCTGTTGCATGGAAGCCCCGCCATGCATTGAAAAGGCACCTGGAGCTTGAGGGTATGTAGACCGTCCCATTGACTGCGAGAGCTGGGCTACAGATTCCGGTGATGCAGGCT
Source organism: Fusarium acutatum (assembly GCA_012932015.1). NCBI lineage: Eukaryota > Fungi > Ascomycota > Sordariomycetes > Hypocreales > Nectriaceae > Fusarium > Fusarium acutatum. Next base: position 104,894 of record JAADJF010000071.1, on the reverse strand, counting down.
GAACATGCAGATGCTGGTGCTGTGATGGGATATATATCGAGATGGTTTTCAGATTTAAAATCTCCTTGACTAGACGCGTTGGTCCTTTAGGAGTAGCAGCACCTTCCTGTTGTCTGGTAGGGGTACTGGGATTCTCTGGATCAGCATCAGTAAGGCATGCCCTTGAAAATGCAGGCTCTGAAGATTCGCTATCTGAAGCATCCAGTGATATTGAAGGATCATCTTTCCGATACAAAGAGTGTCTCAAGGTAGTGGATGGTGCTATGGCATTCACTGAAGGATCATCATCGTCGTCGTCATCTTCCCAAGCACCGGGAATGAAAGGCTTTGACTCTTGTTCCAGTGGTACAGTGGCTGGAGCCTTTTCTAATCCTGGGCTTGGAGGCTTGACATCTGATATCTGAGGAGGAATCGGTTCTGGCATGTCAGGCTTTGCATCTATGGCGTCTGACTCAATTTCTTCGTTTGCCACAGGTGTATGCGCCGTCGTAGGTGGGGTGACTGCCGCCTCGGCTGGCTCAACAGGTTTAGCTGGCTCAGAAAGTTGTTCCACCTCTTCGGTCAAGTCATCTTGGGGTTTCGGCGAGGGTGTATGGCTATGAGAAGGAACTGGTGGCAAAACGGCCGCCGATTGAGCGTTAGTCTGTGAGAAAGCGCTCATGTACATGCTCTCTGCTTCTTCGTGTGTGTACATATGAGACTGTGCCAGGTCTTCAGCCGATCTCGCACCAAAGCTCTCACTTGACGAAGTCCGACTGAGGTGCTCGTTCGAAACGCCCCCCCTAGAAGCTTCCAAATTACTTTGTGTCGCTGGCGTCTCGAGTGTAGGTGCGGATCTGGCTTCCCGTTCTGCGACCGTCCACTGCGGTCTCTCATTCTCCAGCGCAGTTGAATGAGAGCCGTGTTCTCCGGGCAGAAAGGTTGAGTGAAATACAGGTTCGTCGTTGGGACTGTTACTGAAATCGTGATACATCGATGCCCGGGGGGTCACGGGGCTATCTTCTGCATCATCATCATCCTGAGGGCTTGAGAATTCGTATGGGATTCCAAGTGCGTCCTCACTGTCGCCAAGAGGATATTCGTGCTCTGGAGACTCGTGATCGATGGAGTATTCGTCTCTGAGGCTCTGCTGTGAGCTAGCCAAAGAATTATCGGACTGAAGACTCTGGTGTGAATCCGCGAGTCGTTTATCGATGCTGTGTTGTGAAAGAACTAAGGGTTCTGCTTGCGGAAGAGCTGATCGTTGTGAAGAATCTTGCGCTTCTGATCGTATGCTTCCCTGCGATGATGTCACGGATTCTTCGTGAAGGCTGCTCAATGAAAGTGCAGTAGTCTGGCGTGATGGTGGATTCCTGGTCATAGCTGGAGAAGAAGCAAGTGATGGCGAAGTGACGGAAGGTGATCGCGCTAATGCAGAAAAGACATTTGCTTCTGAAATGAGGTACGCCCGTACGTTTGACAATGAAACATGACGCTTGCCCTCCTTTGGTACGATGGTGGGAGACCCTTCAGCGTTATCAGAGGCAGTGGTAACACCCTCGACGTCGATACCCTCAAGTGCAACTTGAAATGACACCAACTCAGTCGTAGTGGTGTTTGGTTCAACTGGCACTTCAACGTCAAGCTGAAAATTAACCCCTTTTATTCTCACCTGCGTCCGGTCGACGATGCCCTGTAAAAAGTCGGCCAAAAACGCTGGGAGAGAAAGAGCTTGGCCTGTTCCGTATGCCAAATCGTCTTCACTGCCATCATCGCTCATAGCGATGGAGGCGCCAAGATCCTGAGTTTCGGCGGCCAAAGCATCCTCGAGTTTCCTTCGCTCTGATCGTGGCTGCGTTTCAAGGAATGATTGCGCAAGGTCGACGGTGTTCGGCACAGCGGCGGTCTCTTCGGGTGTCCTTGTGCCTGATGAACGAGCCGGTTTGGATTCCGCGCCTACGACTTGCAGCGCAATATCAACACCGTCAACCTCGACTATTATAGGGCTTGTGTAAAAGTCCATCGGGATGGTGACTCGCAAAAGCAAAACCTTGGCTTTTTGCAATCTGAACGTGTCAGGAAGCTGCAGCAGTTTGTTGAGTTTCTATGGCGGAGCATCAGTGACCATGATCTTCTAAGCCGTCGATGGATGCACAGTCATTAAACCTACCTTTAGCTTGATCCCAACATCGCGAAATTCGAGGACTGTATTCCTCCCTATCGCCAAATCTAAATTATCAATATCGAGAGCCTCGGCATCGAGAAGTTCCAGTCGAGAAAGGGCATATCGTAGTAATCTCTTTGGCATAGAGGAGCTCCGGAAAGACTGGAAGAGGGTCGCCATGATGTCGTCGTTCGTGGGATGCGATCGAGTCGATGGGCGGAGTGGCGATGACTGCCCACGCAGCCCGAGAGGGAAGGATGATAGAAGGCGACGGATGAATATCGACTATCGAAATGGTGTAACTTATCGACAGAGTATTGCTGCTGTCTACTAGGCAGAGGCATACGTCGACGTCTATCAGTCGGTAGCTTGAGGACCCCGGCCAGATGCGGGGCCGTAGAACATGTTCAGAGGAAATGGGACAAGGCCATGAGAAGAAGCTGTAAGAGGAGAAGAAATTCGCTGTGAGATCGGATAAACTGATCAAGTTTGTATGTGAATCGTGGCTAAGTCAAGGGTAAGGCACCAACGAGGCTGAAAAGGTTCGTTTGATACAAACCTGAATAAAGTAAGTTAAAGAAAAGAACAGTAATAAAGTGAGGTAAGGTCAGTCGAGGCACACTTCCCAAAGAGTCGGGTCACCGTCACAGACAGCGTCACACAGTCACGACTTGCATGGGCATGGACCATGGCTGAGACGGCAACGCGCGGGCGAGTGGGGGAGATAGACCTCCAGTGGACCCTGTACTGCCAAATCCATACGAGCTGCAGGCGGTAGAAGGCCTGGAAAGGACCCTGGCTATCGCCCCTCGAGGCGCTAAAACGCTAACACATGAGGCTCGTGACTCGATTTCAAGGATCGTTTCGAGTGGTGCACCAAAGCAGCTGGTCCATGATGTATCTCCCGAGGGCATCTCGTTGGGGCGTCATTTGACCCGTGAATTGCGCTTTTAGTGGGTGATACGACTCGCGCAACCTCTACTCTACTGTAATTTGGGGAACTCAATCGATAAGGTCGGCTCACCATCAATCACGTTGTGTGCTGCCCGCGTCATGGATACTACAATCAATGTCTTGATCAACTGTGACGTGGTTTGCTCTGACACAATTTGTTGCGAAAGATTGCTTTTGCTGTTTTGGGTAAATCGGGTGAGTCAAGACTGCTGCAACTTCACCTCAAACAAATGCATCGTCGATCTCTATGCAGTCCCTTTGATAGCCTGAGACAACGACATATTCACTGCTTATCACGCGCATACCCTTGCCAAGATTTCTTTAACGGCCGTTTTGGGCATCTTGTCTATTGTTACCCTAACCACAAACGATTGACGGTGTCCTCCTCTCACTGAAGAAACCATCAAATCTTCAAAGGCCCCTTACTTGGATCGTCCATAATAAGCCTCCGCTATTCTCTTGCCAACAGCCTCACCGCTCCAGTAGGCTCCAGTCGCCGTGCCTAGACCAACAAACGGCGCAGTGTGCTCGCCTGCCAGCCACAATCCATGATCCGGCAAACCCTCTCGCATTGTCCGGATATCAGCATCACCCTCTTCCAAACCAACCTGAAAATTACTATAGCTTCCGAATCCTGAAAGCTCATCGTGAAGCCAATCTGTAGCCATAAAGCCAGAAGGCTTGCAGTCAGGGTTACTCTCCGAGTAATGCGGAAGTCGTGAGTAATATGGCTTGAAGAAGTTGAGGAGGAACTCATCCTTCTTCTGGGGATCCGATATCTTCAATAGCTCGCTCGTAATATACTGCGACTGCTCGCCGTATGTGTAGAAGAGAAGGGTTGGATGTGAAACTGCTGGGTCCAGGCTAGCAAGTTCCACGACCTCTTGATTCCATCGTCTTGGGTTCAGATCAGGAACGTAATTTGGTGATAGCCATTGCACAAAACCCTCTGCTTTTCGGTCGTCACCGTCTTCACCGAGCCAGTAAGGTTTGGGAAAGTTGATGTAGACCTTCTCAAGGCATCCGTAACCGATGGCATCGATTGCCTTGGTCATTCGAGCAGGTAGCGCAGGCTCAAAAGCGCCGAGGTTTCGTTTTAGCCAGCCAAGGGGTGCAGTCACAACAACGTCGTCAAACTCGAGTGTCTGGCCACTCTCTGTTGTGACCTTGGCCTTTTCCTCAGGGTTTGATCGATATGATATCCTGTCTACCTTGGTCTGGAACTTGATCTCGGCTCCCCCAAGAGCAGGCTTCGCAACTTCGTCAAGAACCTTCTTGTATGTGCCGGCACAAAACAGATTCTCTGGTTCGAGTTAGCTGATTGTTTTCATGAAGTTCGGATTCCACCTACCTCCTTCTATACACTCTTCCAACCAGAAGAACTTCAGACTTTGTCTATAGACAGGACTGCCGATAAAGGCACCCCACATCTCAGATATTTGCATGACAATGCTTCGTATCCTTTCGTGGTCGGCTTCAGTATCAGGTACCCTCTCCGTAACCTTCTGGACAAAGAAGTCGTAAAGACTTTCTTTCGAACCGATGTCTGACGAGTTGCTATTGGAGTGCTTGAAGGCGTCCTGGATAATATCCCACATGATAGTGGAGTATTTTTCACCATCCTTGAGGGACAAGAGCTCGCCAGATTCGTCAAAGACACAAGACGTTGAATCCCAGTCGCTGATGGCAGTACTCGTTTGCTTGGCCAGATCTAGCATTGGGTTGTCGTTGGTTCCATGAATCCAATTGGGACCGACATCAGCCAAGTGACCATTTGGAAGGACCTCTTGATGCAAGCGGCCACCAACTCGATTCCTAGCCTCAATGACAGTGACTTTGAAGCCATTCTGAATGAGAATATCTGCACATCGAAGACCAGCGAGACCAGCGCCGACTACACCAATATGTGGTTTTGAGGTCTGATCCCCACTCCAACGCTGTAGGCTTGTTGATCAACATTGGCTTCAAAGTGTGTAAGAGGCTGAGAATGAAACTGTCACCGTTGAATAGCTCATAAGTGGCGTCCAATATGAGACATTTAACAACGGCAAGTTTGGTGCGAATTTTGTACATACCTGTTTCAAACTGTCCATGGCGACAAATTTCCTCAAGATCTTATCTTGGTCATACCCAACCCGAGTATGTGGACGGGTAGACCAGAGATCCTGGTAGATCTTGGATGTGTGCCTAGCGGCAGGGCTAGTGCAACATATCGAGTAAGCATCCATGCTGATATATTCAAGATGTATGGTCGAAGGATATGCGTTTAGGAATGGGTGTAGAGCAATGGTAAAAAAAGGATAACTGGACTTCCAGTAGGGAAAGAGGATCGAGATAGGGAGATATAAGAAGGGTATGATAGGGCGGGGGATACAAGTGTAGCCCAGAACGGAGGGATATAAGCCTCAACGGTTGACAAGGAGGTCACCAGGTGCCAAAGTCATGTCAGGCAAGAATGGCTCTTGGCCACCAAAGTTCCCTGAGAATAGATGACAACTCGTAACAGGCTAGATACCGTGACGATGACGATCACGAGGGAAATATATCCACCGCGCAATGGAGGGAGGGAATGACTGTGTGGTGTCTCGGGTGTGTTAGCTCCTACGACGTTTAGATCAAGGCAATTTCTAGCCAATGACCTAGTTGGAGATAGTTGCGGCAACCTAAGCGGTTTGCAAACTTCAGATAACGGAGAAGAGCCAATCGCGAAACATCAACAAGGACAAAACCCCAGTGTCAACTGGCGAAACCGATGAGAAGCGGGCGCAGGGGCAGACGCCGCCATGTACGCCTCGTTGCTTTAGTATGAGCTTTAAACTTGAGTTATTGACATCGCCATTGGAGCAACCTCTTTGATAAGGAGGCTCGGCAGTATGTAAAAGACCAAAGTGAGGCGGACATGGACATGGCTGTCACGGATGCAGGTCCAGGGTTCGAAAAAAGAGTAATAAACTGAGAATGGAAGATACACAAAGAAAAGCCCGCAAATAAGCAAGCCAATGGCGGCTCTGAACTGCTGCTCATGGGAAGATGGGGACAGGACAAGACCCGTGGTTTGATATAGAACCAAGATGCCCCTCAAAAGACCTGTGCAGATCCAGATTCAAATCGTGGATCCTCCCGTTTGCCAAGCCAGACTAGTTCAAAGAAACGGCGGCTGTAAAAACGGTTCAGAGGTTTGAGGTGAGCGCAAGCAGGGTCATGTAAGAGCGAGGCAAAGTGATAAGAGAAAACGAGGGGTGAGAACTAAGACTGACTTGACTTATACGTACTTTGGTAAGAATCGAGGGTACGAGTGAGATAGAGCAGGATGAAAGAGATAATATCGCATTACTCTTCAAAGAGCTTATGAAACATAAAAAGAATACATTCAGGCTCAGAGGAAAAGATTCTGAGGCAATCCTCAAGTTTTATCTTTATCGGCTTCTACCTAGCGGCGTGGGGCCATGACTAACGCGATTCGCCGCAAAAGTAAAGAAACTTGATTGCCTGCTTCGTATTTTGACATCTGTCTATGAAGCGTTGACAATATCGCAAGATAGATGCATACTAGAAAGTAAGCCCTTCAAGGACTCATCCGCAAACCCACTAGACTATCAAGCCATCATGTCCAAAAACCCATAGCCCCCGGTCCAGGTTGAGCTAAGAGCCACAGAGCTTACGATAGAGAGACAGGAACACACAGAATATTGTCCTCAATGATAATCTAGGTTGCTTGAGTAATAAGAGCGAGTGAGAAGATGCTATAGCGACACCCAGTCTCGAAGGATGGGGGTGGGCGGCTTGTAATGAGCAAACCCAGCACCTCAGACAGAGCGTAAATAACGGTACGTTTGTTAGAACGATTATTAACGTGTTGTTCTCAATGTCACTCGACTGAGTAGCAGCGCAAGTGCTATTAGAAGCTTGTCAATGAGTGAGTCTTGAGATGCTGAATGTCTTCGTCCTCGATAGCCATCCTTTACTGCAACTTCAGTCCCTCGAGTGTTTTACCTGCGTTGCCTTTTAGCCGATCAGGAAAGAAATCAGATGAGCGGAACATGTACGGTCTTTCCACGATTTCTTGCAGGGGATTACTATGTAGGAGATTACCTTAGGGTCAAGCAGATCCTAACGAATGTTAGTTAACGACAGTTCCCAGGTTCCTTGTGTAATGAAACCCATGATCCATAACATCAAACCATTCGAGAGAAGGACGGTGATGGGCTTTTAACAAGCCGCGGATAGAGACCTCGCTTAAGGTGTTTATCGAGCTTTATTACCGAGGAAAGACTCAACTCCAGTGACCCTCGGGGGAGGAAAGAAAACTCAGGACCTTGACCCTAAGCGATAAAATTGTTTAGGTAAATCTAGCCTAAGCTTAGAGGGCTCTTTGCTCAGTTTATTTTGACATTCTCTTTTCAAGTCTTGCTCCCTGAGGCCTCTATCCATGTCTCACCTTTTTGTCTTGGTCAAGATTCAGGTTATTCCATCATGTGCAAATGCGTCGGCCCCGCCCCCACAAAATGGAAGTGATGCCGCTAAAGCCAATGGGAGACTTTGTATTTCATCACAGCAGGCCCACTTAGTCGGTGCCGAGGTTCAAGGTCATTCATCGTCTGGGGTAGTGTGTGTGTCTGTCTCAGGGCTTGAGAACAGCTAAAGCAAGCCAAATTCCATTCGTTCAACTTACAATTCTGTTTCTCACTTGTTCTTCTATACTCTTGCGATATCGCGTCTTGCCCTAATATCTCAAATCACAACCATGAGCTCTCCTACAGATACATTCTCCCGCGAGGAGGTCCGCTCCCATACAACCGACGAGTCCCTCTGGTGCATCATCGATAGCACAGTCTACGATCTCACAGACTTTGTCGACGCTCATCCCGGTGGTGAGACTGTCCTAAAACAAGTCGCCGGTCAAGATGCCACGACCGCTTTCTACAATCTCCACCGACATGAAGTTCTCACAAAGTACAAGGACCTCGCTGTTGGCACCATCGAGGGCGAGAAGCCTCAAGTTATTACCCCACAGCCAGGTGACCTCAGCAAGGTCCCCTACGCCGAGCCCCTATGGCTTGCAGAGCCCTTCCGTTCGCCCTACTACAAGGACAGCCACAGGCGATTGCAGCGCAAGCTCCGAGAGTTCGTCGATAGTGAGCTTTACGCGGAGGCGCAAGAGTGCGAGGCGACTGGACGATACATTAGTCAGAAGATGATTGATCGCATGAGCGAGCTGGGCATCTTGCACATGCGTATTGGGCCTGGAAAGCATCTCCACGGTGTCGATCTCATGGGAGGCGCCGTCAAGGGTGAGGAGTTCGACTACTTCCATGACTTGATCGTGGCACAGGAGCTCGCGCGGGCTATGGCTCGAGGTTTCGCTGATGGAAACATGGCGGGTATGACTATTGGATTGACAGCGGTTCTCAACTTCGCCCGCGACGAGACATGGAAGAACAAGATTGCCAACGAGGTCTTCAGCGGCAAGAAGAAGATCTGTCTCGCCATCACCGAGGCCTTCGCTGGTTCAGATGTCGCTGGATTGCGCACAACTGCTGAAAAGACACCCGATGGCAAGCACTATGTAAGTCAATTGCTACTTAAAGATCAAAGATCAAGCGCTCACACAAATTAGATCATCAACGGTACCAAGAAGTGGATCACCAACGGTGTATGGTGCGATTACTTTGTCACAGGTGCCCGAACCGACAAGGGCTTGAGTGTCTTCCTTATTGAGCGTGGCGAGGGTGTTGAGACCAAGCAGATCAAGACCTCTTATTCTACAACGGCCGGTACAGCTTTCGTCACATTCGATAACGTCAAGGTCCCAGCCGAGAACATGTTGGGCAAGGAGAATAAGGGTATCCAGGTCATTCTGAGCAACTTCAACCACGAGCGATGGTACATGGTTTGTAAGTGCTACCATCTCCCAGCTGCGGTATAACCATTCAGATCAGAACTAACCTCTACAATAGGCGGAAGTCTTCGTTTGTCACGATCCATTATTGAAGAGTGTCTCAAGTGGAGTAACCAACGCCAAGTGTTCGGCAAGTCACTCATTGACCAACCCGTCATTCGCCAGAAGTAAGTTCTCCTAAACACTGCTTATTTCCCCAATTACTAACGCCGGCTAGGCTCGCAAAGATGATCGCACTCATCGAAGCCAACCAGTCATGGCTCGAAACCGTCACCTACCAAATGTGCCACATGCCCTACTCACAACAAGCACAGCACCTTGCCGGCCCCATTGGTCTGCTCAAGATGAGCGCCACTCGTGCTGCCCACGAAGTTGCCGACGAGTCCGTGCAGATCTGGGGTGGTCGTGGTATTACCCAGACTGGTATGGGCAAATTTATCGAGATGTTCCACCGAACATACAAGTTCGATGCCATCCTCGGTGGTGCCGAGGAAGTGTTGGCAGATCTCGGTGTGAGACAGGCCATGAGGAACTTTCCCAAGGCTATGTTGTAAGACTACGGTGCAGTGTTTCAAGGTGGCTATAGTTTACACCATGTATTATTGGAAAATATCCAGCATTCTATTTCTTCTTGTCGAACAGAAGGACATGTGATAATAAATTACTTGCTAGGCTGCGTTAACGCAACCTTTTGGGTAGATCCCGAGCAAACTTGGTAGACATTTCGCATCGGTGCTTCCAATGTTGCATTAATTCATCTTGAGTCGAAGGACTTGGCTTTCTGCTATGTGTTTCGGTACTCGTTGTCATCGCCTGCCAACCTAGAAACGACAAATAAGTTGACGTACTGGTTTTCAGAAAGTCTGCTCGTTGGGGTACCTGCTGTTTAGCTCTGTGAAGCCAATGTCCTTGCATTGTGACTGAACATGATCTTCTTGATTATTTGAAATACTGTTTAGCCTATTACATCTGCTGTGAGTCAGCATTCTCTTTACGATAGTGTTTTCAAACTTGCCATATGAGTAGATAAGCCCCAGCTCAAAGGTAGCTGGGCCATGAGACTGGTCCTCGCATGTCAACGCTTCTTTTTTTAAAGAGAAGCCAGGGTGCGTCGTAACATCATTCAATGGGTATCTATCGAATATAAAACAGAGTTCAACTGCTGGTGCCGCTCGTGGTGGACGATCGATGCCCAGGAGAAGGACGCGAAGGCCAAACTAGAATTATAACCAAGCATTGGAAACGATGTATATTTACAGAAGTTTTGCCACTAACTTGATCGGAAACTTCAAAAAACAGCATGAAGTAGTATCTTTTTAACATGAAGGGCTTGGCCATGCAGTCCTCACAAACAACCAAAAATTCGATCTCAATCCGGCGATCCCAGCCGCTGAATATTCCCCTTTGCTGTTTGAAAAGCCTGGAATTTGTATTATTCAGTCAAAGATCTCGGAAAGTAATCTTATATACATTACTCATTAAAAAGACTTGACTAATAGGAACTGACGTGCCGAATTACGGTTAGTTCACTATTAACAATGGAAAATCGTGAGGAGAGGTGGTTGAAGTGTCGTTAGGGAACAAAGGGTCAAATACTAGAATATCCAGTGGCTTACCAAAGACACCAAAAAGACCAAACTTGGATTGAGTTTTCATTTATGTATTGTCAGTCTGAAGTCATCTATGTAAAGACAAGTGTGATGGCTCTTGATAGATTTCCAGTCACAATGTAAATGTCAAGGAGGTAACTCAACTCAACTCAACTAAATACAGATCGATGGAGAAATCTGCACAACTATATGCTTGTGTTGCCAACTCAAACAATACTTCCAATGGCGCACTTGATTGACTTCGACTGAAATGAAGAACCTTTTTAGAGGCTGTATAGATAGTGTCCATCTTCTAGATAATGGATTTAGGTGTAGTAGGCAGCAAAGTCCGAGTAATGTTCTTGCCATCGTGGTGCTATCCATAGAAACAACCTGATATAGAATCCAGAGTCATGCTGGTAACACTTTCGACCTCTTGACCTTCATTTCAACGACATGGTAGCCAGCTTGATTCTATATATTCTCCTTGTCTGCAGTCGACCTTAATTCTCAGACCCCCAGATTTTGAAATTACTGAGCCGAACCAACAGCCTAGTTCGTTCAGTATGCGTTTAGGCCGCTAAAGTACTTGCTGAGTTTCACCTGTATCGGCTCGTTATCCAACAACTCAGCCGAGATTGTTGTAAAAGGTCTTTCATGCCGGATCCGTATCTTGGCCCGTGGGCTTAATATGAGCCGCAACGGGCCACTCTAGGAACCCTTGTGCACTCCGAGTCGGTAACCGTTCTAGATCTGAACCTTCGTCACACAGCTACCCCTGAAGGGTTCCTGTCTGCGTGACCAGCAACTCGCTCGCCATTTCGTCATACCAAGCTGACCGAACATGCTATTGTCCGAATAGCGTGCTACTAATCGGAGACTATCTTAATAGCAACAGGCCGATTGTGCTGGTGCGTCCAAGAGGAACGGCCACCCTTTGAGCCTTGTTCACCTTCATTCTACACACCCGCTTCTGCTAGTAACGCAAAGCATAGGTCGGCAATATCAAAACACACAAACAGTCACACCAGGTTAGAGTTTCCACAACGTCGGGATCAACGCATTTCATCTCGACTTGACTACCAAAGGAGCAGCCCCAGCTCTCCTCAGCTTGGGTTCTCCACTTGCGGCGAGTAAGCAGAGCACCACAGGTGTTGTGAAACATTGCATGCAAAACACCAGATATTTTCAGTTTGATCTCGTCACCCCCACCCGTCACCATCCGTCTGTCTCAAAGTCGAGTCGATTTCATGGTCGTAGTCGTTCGTTCGTTGTGTGACGAAATCCAATGCCGATATGTTCCAATCAAAGCTGGTCGCCGCCAGCCACTCGTCGAGAATCGCGCACGGTTTGTTTTGTGAGCCTCCATTCTGCCGTGATGATCATAAAAAGTCGTGCGAAGAAGTTGAACTTTTGTCGAAATGCCGTAAAAAGAACTAGAAAATAAATCGTCCGTGGGTATCAACGAGTCTCCACGTCCACCTCGCCTCAGTCGCGATGCTGAGTCACGAGCCGCCATTTTAGTTGCTGGGGCATTGAGACTGGACGTGTCCAGGCTGCTGGCACTTGTAGCAGATCTTCTCACCACCAGCGGACTCCTTGGGGCAGTCGCGGGAATAGTGGCCAGACTCGCCGCAGTTGTAGCACTTCATGCCGTTGACACACTCGCCTGTGATTTGGTTAGCCAAGATCAGATGCTCCCGGATAAAAGTGCAACTCACGAGACATATGGCCGTAGCCACCGCAAGAGTAGCAGGTCTTGCCAGCGCCACCACCGAAGCCACCACCATAGTTGTTACCGTAGGAGGACTTGGAGCAGTTGCGGGCAATGTGGCCAATCTCACCACACTGAAACATTGTTAGTCGCAGCCGTAGTCTGAAGGACAAATAAACTCACCTTGTAGCACTCGGTAGCCTGGCCGCTGCCGCCGCTCATGGGGCAGTCACGGGAGATGTGGCCGGGCTGGCCGCACTTGTAGCAGGACTTGTTATCCTTCATGGGCTCGGTGCAGTCACGGCCTGTGATAGATTAGTGACGGTCAAACGAGAGAGGTGAGATGACATACTCATGTGGCCCTCGCCTGATAGCGAAAAAAGTTAGTCGACAAAATACAGCATTGAAAAAGAGCCGGTAGGTCTTACCACCGCAGTTGTAGCTAGATCTCAATTAGCAAAGAAGAACTTAAAACTCTGAGAGAACACTCACCACTTAGCAGGACCCTTGGTAGGGCAGTCACGGGCCTAGAGAGAACAGTGAGCAGGTTGACAGAGACAAAAACGTCGAAAAGCGTATCATACCTGGTGGCCAGTAGAACCGCCTAGAAGTCATGTTAGTGTTTGTTCAAGTATAGAAGTAAAAGTATGTGGAAACGAGACGCCGCAACCGAGGCTCAATGAGATTCAGAAGCCACTGCCAAGCCAGGTCTGCGGTGACCGTATGGCACGCGACCAGCCGTGCATAAACATGACAAGGGCAAGCCACAGCATCAAGCCCAGAACCTAAAGAAGCAGCGCACTATTTTGGGTCGCCTTTGGAACCAAAGCAAGCACAGAAGCTTGCATTGGTCTGGAAGCAGGTCTTGGTGCGGAGCATGCTGATGAAGGAGTCTGAATGAGATAGATCAGACTTACAAGAGTAGCAAGCGCCACGGGGCTGCTGCTGTTGTTGCTGCTGGAAAGAATCCATTTTGAGGAATTGAGTGGTTGTGTGAAAGGGTTTCTGAATTCTCAAAGTCAGTCAAAGAAGTGAGGCACAGATATGAAAGTATGAAAGTTTGTTAAGGTAAAAGCTAGAGTGGTCACCCGCCTCCGAGATCCGATAGAGGCAAGAGATTGGCGAGGGGCTGATGTGTAGTGACGGAGTTGCAGGAAGTAAGAAGAGGGGCAACTGGAGGAAATTGAAAAGGTTTTCTTTGCGGATGAGAAAACACAGACTCTTTGAACCAAAATGGCTGAGAGGCGTGAGAAAGTCATGAGGACGATTCAATAACTCTTGAGCTTGGCAATTGGAGCTGTAATCGCATTAAAACAGTGATTGACTGCCGACAATGGATGTAATCTAACGGCTCGTCCCAATGGCTTGTCATGAGAGTAGACAGTGAGTTTTAAGCCCACTGACAACGTTCTCATAGCTGAAAGTCGTAGGCGGGGGCGGGGTGCAGAGATTTCCCAGGTAATTTTGCTCCAGGATTTTTTTTTCCAGGCGAGCGCTGAGAGATGATGATGATGCTGCGAAAGAACGGCTGCGAAGTGGGAGTTGCTGGTAAAGAGGCTGCGTATTGCATTATGATAAAGTGAAGCCATGGACTTACCGAAAGGTTTGATTTGCTTATATTTGCAAGAGGAGAGGATCAAACGAGAATTTGAGGAAGGTTTGTGGTGATGTGTGAAAGAGAGAACCAAGGCCGAGTTCCAGAGTTTGAGGGGAGTTTTCACGCGCTTTGACGGGTTGAGTAAGTGCGGGTCGACTCTGCATACCTGCCCTGCCATCTAGTTACCTTTAGTCTAAAGTCCCTGGCCCAGTGCGTTTCTTAACCCACAGTGGAGGCCTGACTTCTCGCTTCAGGGCTCAAATCGTTGGCCCTTCCGCTGCAAGGGACGGCTTGCAGCGAGCACATCCACTGGGCTAGCATCGTGGATTTGGATCTAGCCGGGGCACTGTGCAATCACCCGATCACATTTTACTACAGATATTCGTATCCTAACACCCATTCATCTGTAACTACCCGAGGAATTGATTTGGATAAATTGGTCATGTCATTGTGTTCAACAGGCATTGGCTCGCTTGACGTTGTTCTCGAAAACCTCGAATCAAACGAGGATGCACAATGTCTGTCTGACAAGGCCTTTATGATGGATGGGTCAATATCGTCTGAGTTGGCTGTTACACAGCATTTAGAGCTGTTCTATCGGTACTCAAGCCTTATATGGTGACGTTGTACAGAGATGATGCAAGATGCCAAAGCCGGTCAAGATGCGACATTATGGCTATCATCACTTTGTATCACTCGACTTGTGCTTGTGAGGCTGAGTGTGATAGGTCATAATCATTTATCAGAGCCGAGCCAAGCAGATAGGTACAGCAGCTGTGATCTTTTGAGGCACCAAGCTATGTCAGATGAGATACTCTGTGACCTCTTAATCGCAAATCTTCTCAAAAATTGCTCTTAACACACTTGCCAACGTCGTCAAATGACCTTGCATCAGACGCTGTAACGTGATAAAATGCAGTTGCCCTAGTTAACCATGCACAATCAGGCGAGATCGCCAAAGACGCGGCGCGACCGCACAGATGGGGCAGGGTGGAGATTCTAGCTGTTTCAGGTATAGTCTGTGAAGCTATAATTCGAGATTTAGATCGACGCAACATAACCAAACACCAGCCAACATCATGAGATGACTTATCAACAGAGGCATGAATACTGCCCTTAGTCTAATTCAGACACATAGGAGACAATGCTTCTCGGGAACCGAAAACAGAGCCCTCTGTTTCAATGAACTCATTCTTCAATAGTCTCCGGCCTTTCGCTGGCTAAGAGCCTCACCGGACGCTTACAATCAAGGTCCAAGGATGTTGTCTCCCTCGACGAGACAACTTGGCTGTCTGACGTTCTCCGATTGGAACTTGTGTTCAGTCTCAACATGGACGTTGTGCGCCCTTGTGATCGGAGAATTGTACGTAATTGGTAGTAGAGTGTGACACAAAGCTGCTGTGCGCCCTTTAGTAGCCTCCTCGACGACGACGGAATTCGAACAGTCTGAAGCAGTGGCTTGTTTTCGATGATGAGATTTCTCTTTAATCCTCTGTATCAGACACGGATGTTCTAATTTTCTGTGAAAGGTTGGTCATCAGGATCTCTGGCAGCGAGAAGAAATCAAACGACGTTGTAGCCTGGACGTTGACGTTTGAGAACATAGTCCAAGGCCCCAGAATTGCTTTTACATATGATTATATCCCTTTACTAACTTGATTTGATTATAAGATACCTATTAGTTCATGTTGTCGATCCACTTATAAACCTGACAATGGTGGAGGATGTTCGGCTTCGCTGTCAGCATCAATTTCTTGTTGGAATTTCGTCGTAGAAGAAATGGACGCTGGTTCCTTGAAAATAGCGAAACGGGACTTTAGTAGACCCGTACTGTATTGCATTTCCCAACAGCTGAGTTTGCCGAGCACCTGGTGACAGGGTTTGAGCGAAGTAGCTACTATTTCGAAGCCATCAATCACTCTGATTGGAAAATACATCGTCTGCTGAGATCCAATCAGGCTGGAGCAACCCATGAAATTGCAATAGTTCAATAAACTATTGCCATGTTTCAGGCCAGTCATCTTCATGAACCCACCACTATAAATGCTTATCGCCAAACCCAAAAATGTGAAGGTATAGATGAAATCCTTTTTCGTTTTAGACTATTCGCCGCAATGAAAGCTTTTTGAAACCTCCTAGATTTGCAGCACGCCCATAGGCCGCGAAAAATTACGTCTCAGGGTGTTCTCGAACGGATCAAGCGAGGTCAAATATGAGACATGAGGTTGATGAGAGTTGGCGGTTAATACCAAGAACCTTCCCTCTACGTCCACATCTACAGGACGATATGAGATATTTCGAGACGTGCCAAACTTTTGTAGAACTGACTTCAGCAGACACTCCCGGTAAAATAATGCGAGGATGTCTTCCTCTGTTCCCTCCCATTTTCCCCCTTATTACTTATTACTTCAATCCACACAATTTTATTCCTAGGAAGATTTCTAATAATCGCCAGTCCGATAGCATAACGGTAAATTCCTCGGCACTGGTCCTCTCATGCATTTCCTATTGGTAGGGTGCCTCTTGGCAACCCTCCTGTTATTCCACGCATCAGTGACAGCTAGTGAACATCCCAACACGTCCCCCTATCGATGGTCCCCTCCGCAGGTTGAATACTACCATGGTATATCTCGTTATAAGCACCCCGTAAGACTCCACCACTTTTTAAAGATGGGATACCGACCAACATCGTTAAGTTCTTATGGGCCTCCTCATGACGCCCGTTACTCTGCAATTTGGGTTTACGAGCCACTTGGACCAGATTTGCAGATGATCCATGACGTGCCCAAGCCGGTCTTCGATTCATGGGTCGAAAAGCTACGAAAAAGAAAGTATGTGCTTACCTATGTTACGGTCACTGGTACTGAAGAGGAGGCTATCTTTACTGGCGTTATGGAAGAAGACAGAAAGCCAAACAAAACCGTCTGGACACTTGATTGTGGTATCAAGGACTGGAAACCGTTTCTTGAGAGAACAGAATCAGGGTTAAAAATGAAAACACAAGGCTTCACTTTGTACAGCACGCCTGATAACCGAACATATTGCATTCTGCGTCACGAGAATCGTGGAAATGAGAATGTCGCTCTGCACGCCGACCTAAAAAAGGAGAACTTCCAACAGACCTTCGCAGGGGAGATTACGAAGCCTTTCTGGCGTCCCAAGAAGCTCTTTATGTCTAACGATCTCGAGATCGCTGGACTCTTCACTGACACGAGTGTTGGGGATTGGTACAGTGACACACACTTGAATGAAACAGCCCTCGAGGCGACTATCAAGGAACAGACATCAAAGGGATTGATCCTGACGAATATACAAGGCGGCTTACACGAGGGCGAGGAATTTACAACGTCCTCTTTCAAGAACTTCTGGAACCAAAGACTCGTCACTGGTACGCCACAGGGCAAGAAAACGAGTTCCCAAGGAAGGATAAATCACTGGACTCGATCATGGAGAAGTTCATGAAGACAAATGGTGTCAGACAAGCACAAGTGGCTATAGCATCGAGGGGTATAATCAAGGCCGAGCGGGCCTATACTTGGACCGAAGACGACCGTGAGACTGTTGCAACAAACGATACCTTTCTCCTTGCCAGCCTGAGTAAGATGTTCACTGCTGCTGCTGTTAACAACCTCATAAGCCGCGGCAAACTCTTCCCTTGGACAAAGGTTTATAAGCGCCTGGGCTACTTCGTTGCGAAGGACGAGCGGGCCAAGAATATCACTGTCAAACATCTGCTCGAATATAAGGGAGGATATGATCGACGTGAAGCTGGCGAGGATATCTCAGTAGACTTCAACAAGGTTACCACGTCCCTTCCCACAAAGGGAAACAGAACAGCCACTGCTCGCGATATCATTGAGTACATGCTCGCTCAGCCTCTACAATTTAACCCAGGCGAAAAGAAAGCATATTCAAATTATGGATTTATGCTCCTTGGGTATCTAGTAAGCAACGTCACAGGAATGCCATATATGGATTTCTTGGAAAAGAACATCTTTCGAGGCTTGAATGTAGAGCTGTACAAGACTTCGCCAAACGAGCACTGGCATGATCGCATTATCCAGGAAAGCCGCCTGACTGGATTGGATACGCTGCACCCGATGTCAAATAGATCAGTTACTGCAGTGTACGGGGGATACGGTGCTATTATGGAAGAATGCACCGCTGCATTTTCTCTCAAAGCGAGTGCCAGCACCATCGCCAAGTTTGCCGGGTTCCATGGTAAGTACCACGTTTCTGTCTTATGACTATCTCTAACTAACAATGGTATAGCTGTGAGCGGAATTGGGCGTCGAAGGAATGGTTACAGTATCGTCGAGGTGACTTCGAAGGCGCCCGCACCCATGTCGAGAGCAATGGGGATTTCGACTTTGCTGTGGTGCTCAACACCAGAGACTTTGCTTTCGACCAGGAATTCGAGGACCTGACAGAGAATCAAATCCGCCCGCTTCTAGATGACATGGTGCCCTCATTTCCTCGCTCGAAGAATAAGAAATGGGGGTATTGACGGGGGGTGTGATTGACAGAATGGGTGGGATTTATACGAAGCCTGTGTTTGTGTTAAGCCCCTTTGGAGTGTCACGAAAGCAAATCACTTGCTGGATTCCGTTATCAGTATCAGGCTCTTCAGCAAACCTGAGGTTACTACAGGCTCAATAGCGGGGTATCCAGATTTCTTAGGGTGTAGCAGCTAGCTTCAATCAATGATTAAAATATGAAGGATATCTGGGTCTATAGCCAACACCATGTCTTTCAGAAGGCAGATACACTCAGCGGTTCCTCACTTACAAAGGAATGGACATTATCGTGTCTTCAATTATTTGTAGAGTACATGGAGTGTTATCTCGGCGACTGGTGGATGCCTGCTCCTCATGAGCTGACATCATCCCATTCGCTCGTTGAAGCGGGAAATGTCTAACGCTATTTCAATCAACCCCAAATAACGTTAGTACAACACCATTAAATAACCTTTGATTGACGCTCGACACCTTTAAAATCTCACTGGAGGTGTTTTAATAATTGGCTTATCAAAAACCTCGCATCTCAGCCTCTCTGGCCTAATCCTGACTAACGATGACCCATCACCAAGTTAGACTTTCGTCACGACCTTGATCAAACAGTGGACCTTTTTAACCTTTCTCAACTGAATCCTTCACCAAGCTTCATCTTTCATGGTTTCTCACTCTGTATCGGCCTCAAAATGTCATTTTCTGTAGACGGTGATGGCCGTCTCGACCTCAAACGCCGCGTCCAAGACATGGACAATGATAACTGGAAAGAAGGCCATACACGAGTGGCAGGGCAAAAACGCTTCAAGTCCACAGCCAACGTTCGAATCGTGGAACGCCTCAAGCACATAACATGGGCATGGTTCACGTTTGTCATGAGCACAGGTGGTATTGCGCTACTGCTACATTCAACACCACATCAGTTTCGAGGTCTGCAGGTTATTGGCAAGATCTATTTTATCCTTACGTTGGTCCTTTTTGTTACCATCGTATCCGGTCTTGTTTTCCGCTTCATGAAGACGCCATATGCGCTGCGGAATAGCCTAATGCATCCAACTGAGAGTCTTTTCTTCCCGTGCTCTCTACTCAGCGTCGCTACTATTATTGCGAATGCAACTGTATATGGAATTCCCGCTGCTGGGCCGTGGCTGGCTACTGCGTTGCGGGTGTGTTTCTGGTTGTATGCTGGTCTTTCGATCTTATCAGCCATAGTCCAGTTCTACGTCCTATTCACCGGAGCTCATTTGCCTATACATTCTATGACACCAGCATGGATTCTACCAGTGTTCCCAGCAATGCTCACTGGGACCCTTGCTTCTGCTCTCATGTCCTCTCAGAGCCCGGAGCATCGGATGTCAATGCTAGTAGCTGGCTTGACTTTCCAAGGTCTTGGGTGGACTGTATCTTTGTTCATGTATCCGTTGTATTTGGGCAGATTGATGCAGGATGGTCTCCCAGCACCAGCAATGCGACCTGGCATGTTCATCGCTGTAGGCCCAGCAGGATACACAGCTGTGGCCATCATTGGTATGTCGAGATCACTTCCAGAAGGCTATGGCTACTTTGCGACATACCCAACGGCGAACGAAATCCTTCGAGTGCTGGCACTCTGGACTGGCGTATGGATCTGGTGTGTCGGCTTCTGGTTCCTTGGATTCAGCCTCTTCGCCGTTCTCGCCTCTGCATTGAGATGGAAATTAAAGTTCAGCATGAGTTGGTGGGCTTTCGTCTTCCCGAATATTGGCTTCACACTAGCTACGGCGTACATTGGTGAGGAATTGCAAAGTGAAGGGATTAAGTGGGTGTCAAGTGTAATGACAATCTTACTCGTGATTATGTGGTTCGTTGTTTTGTATGGAATGATCTCAGCGGTGATTCGCAGGAAACTTCTATGGCCTGGACGGGATGGCGATGAATCTTAATGGGACGGGATGGCGATGAATCTTAATGAGACTGTTTAATGATAGACTAGACAATTCGATAGTTGTAGATCCCGGGTCGATCCCCCATACTGATAAATTCTTCCTCGTCTGTAAGAGGCGCAAATTTGCTAAAATCCCTATTCTCAGCCCAGGGCTCTATGGTCTCTCCAGTCATGCTGACTTGGCCAATTCGACGGAACTCTCCTTTCTCAATGCCTCTAACAAGAACCAATGCTTCGCCAATAGGACTCCCATCACGATTAAAGCGGCAGTAGAAGACTGAAACGTAAATATCGACAACCTCTTCAGCCAGCACAGTTGGGATAACATCATCGAGTAGAGCCCTGGTCACTGACAAATGTGTATATGCCCCCATGGTTGCCACAGCTGGACCCCCTGGCACTGTAACACGGTTTTGGACAAATCGCAACTTCCCGCCTGGTACGAACTCTAAAGCCTGTTCTTCCGTGAGACGATTCGATAGATCGATCATGTTCATAGAAAGACGAGCCTTGATTAATGGCCCCTGAAGGACAATGTACCCACCAGAAACTGACCCAAATTCTGACCCCATTCTCTCAACAGATGCCTCAATGACAGTGGCTGTACAGACCCAAGGTTGCTCCGTCTCCAATAGTTTTATGTTTATCTCCTTGCTCCCTATCAAGAACTTCTTTTTCGTATCTGGTGCTGGCTCAACTGACGCCCAAGACCACGATGGGGCGCGGTAATTCAGTGGCGGTGAGACTTTTCTACCCTCACTTATAGTCCATAATAGATCTTGAAGGAGAACATGGTACCATATTCCTGCCAAATAAGAGTTCGGTTTAATCTTGGCATGGCTCTGATAGAAGCTAGCAATACCGGCAAATGCCACCAAGCGATCGGACTCAAATGTGAGCGAGCGTGACATGTATTCTTGCAGTAATGTATGCCACACGAGCTGAAGACTCTCTTCATTTTGGCTTTCCATCGAATACAGGGTCCCCGGGGCCATTGCATGGATGTATTCTCGATGAACATCAAAGTCAAAGCCTTCGCATGTTTCGTTTGCGGCAAAACCTCCAGAGGTCATATCTGAGGCTGAAGTCCACCAGAGCTGGTCTCGAGCCACGTGGATGGTTTTTGGCGATAGAATCCATTCTTGAAAGACCCATCCCCTACGAAACAGGGGCTGGGCAAGAACTGCATCGCAGAAAGCAGATCTGTTCACAATCCTCACAGGCACAGGTGGAATCTGGTTCTCAAATCCTGTCCAGGACGGAATGATTTCACAAGGATGCTTCAGCATTGGATGTTGTTCTCTGAGGCCAGCTGCAGAATCTTGGGCAGCAGTGGCGGAGATTGTGGCATAGGACAGGGAGTAAATAGAAGCCATTTGTGCAGCTTCGGTCTGCCAATCATCCTTGGAATCTTGAATGATGCAGAGCGAGTCAATCCAAATGTACTCAACGTCCAGCGCATTGGCCAACCTGATGGCGTCTTGAAATGTTGGTGGGATCGTATCGAAGGGGATGTTCTTAAGGAATATATCTCTCGAAGACTCCAACAACATGAGTGGTTGCACTGCACCCCAACGATGGCTAAGAGCGATGTAACGAGTAGATACGTCAAAACCAAACGTATTGACTAGTTTAACTGTAGGATCTCCTCCTGGCTTAGCCGACTGTTGGCAGTGAAGCAGCCTTGTTGGCAGCCGAGGAGTCAATCTTAATATGGTTGGCGACGAGCGAAGCCAATTTTTTATCCGTAGCAACGATTCTTGGCGATCGTACTTGGGTTTCCATACGAATCGGTTGTCTCCTTTTGAAGTGTCTGGCCGCATTAGGATACTTTGTGTCGAAAGACGGACCTGGTACTTACCGACTGTTAAAAAGGCATGGTATATTTGAAAAGTATGGCCGAGCCACTTCTGCCCACTCCAAGTGACATATAGAA
Source organism: Fusarium acutatum (assembly GCA_012932015.1). NCBI lineage: Eukaryota > Fungi > Ascomycota > Sordariomycetes > Hypocreales > Nectriaceae > Fusarium > Fusarium acutatum. Next base: position 82,630 of record JAADJF010000071.1, on the reverse strand, counting down.
ACCCAAGAGTGAACATGCCAGAAAATTTCCCCGGCTTTGGCTTGATGATGGGGATTCCAATTATATCCTTTCCCATTTCCTTCATCTCTTTCAGTCTCTGAGGAATGGCCGCTGGCTGTTTATCCGACTGTATCCTCTCCGACATGACAGCACATAGACTACACTTGTCCGCATTTTTAGCCAGGTCATGGAGGCTGTGATGGAGATATGGCGTTGGTTTTTCTTTTCCTGTTGCGTATTCCAGTCTGACTTTCCATTCAGTCACCTCTTTCGTGAAGCCAGGAATCCCAAAATCAGTGTCTTGAACATCAACCAAGTCTTTCTCGGCCAGCATATTTGATGGGACATATTGCCCCTGAAAGATACCAGAACATGCTTTGCAAAAGTTCGTGGACATGGCCGTTGAGGATATGTTGCGGTGTACAAATTAGAGTCAAATATGAGCAGTGTCAATTCAGTTCAGGCCGAGATGAGATGAGACAAAAAGGAGGGAATTTCGACTTGAGCGCTTATAGGTAGCACGAGGAGGCCTGCCGGGCGGCTGCAGGTTGCAGGTTCCAGGCCTAGACAAGGGTCATCATCAAGCATCTCTGAGCAGTCCATTTTCGATATTCGCGAAGGAGGCCGACTTATAAGAAGTGGTAAATTGCGGAGAAATCCAAATTTGCGTATTAGGTTCTGTTGCCGTCGCCAATGCTGAAGAATTCTAGGTGGGAGATAGGGCTGTCTCGGTCATGGGCAGCTAATTTGTTAGGCGTCGGGAGCGCTAAGTTTAATTAACCCACCCGCGAACCCTCGACGGTGAATACTGCAACACCACGATTATTGGCATCCTTCTCTACCAGCTTTTACTACGAATACTTTTCTTTTTACTCGATCTAATTATGCATCACTAAGCAAGGCTTTGTTGTGACTTTGTTTCTTCGAAAGCGCATCCACTTTCACTCAAGAGACTGTCAAGGAGACGCGGAATCATGGACAAATTCCTTCAGAAGACACAAGCGCGAGCGACGCGTTCAAGTGCAATCAATGCATCGCAAAAATTCTTATCCCAGTTGGAGCCTGAAGATGATAAGAATTCCGTAACTATGAATCGCGCGGCTAAGCGCCCTCCACCTTCTCACGACGAAGACTTTGACGCGTCTGAGAGAGACGCGACGCCAGAAAACGATATCAAGCTGCCTGTAGCAAAGCGACGGAAAACGCAGCCCGCAAGAAGCAAAATTGCAAACTCCAAGATTCATGAGATCCTGTTCTCAAGTGAAGGGGAGATATGCCAAAACCCATGCACCCCTCCGTCAAGGCATCATCCTCTCTCATATCACCGACCCCTACTGCTCAAGGAGTCTTCCTCTCGCCAGGCACTTCTCAGCTGGTTTGACAGTGTGTGTACCAAGCGTTCGATGCCATGGCGCAAGGCCTGGATAAACCCAAAGGGTCATGGCCAGACAGAACTTCGCAACCTCCTGGAACGACGAGCGTATGAGGTCTGGATCAGCGAGATCATGCTGCAGCAGACACGAGTTGCTGTGGTCATAGACTACTGGAACAGATGGATGGAAAAGTGGCCCACGATCCACGATCTCGCTGCTGCAAGTGCCGATGATGTTCTCAGTGCCTGGCGTGGCTTGGGATACTACAGCAGAGCAACAAGAATTCATGAGGCGGCAAAACTTGTGGTGAACGATTCGACTATGGAAGGACTTTTGCCTTCCTGCGCACAAGATCTCGAGGCAAAGGTTCCTGGGGTTGGACGATACACTGCCGGTGCCATTTCAGCCATTGTCTTTGGGCGAGCTGCGCCGATGGTTGATGGAAACGTTTTACGCGTGTTGAGCCGGCAACTTGGGCTATTCGGCAACGTAAAAACTAACAAAGTCGTGATCGATACACTATGGGCCGCTGCCGATGCTTTGGTCAAAGCCATTGCGCGGGATGGGACCAATGCTCAAAGCGACGAAGAAGTCGAAACAAGCGATCGCCCTGGACGATGGGGACAAGCGCTCATGGAATTGGGAAGCACAATCTGCATACCCAAGCCAAACTGCTCCGAGTGCCCTATTACTGCGACCTGCCGTGCCTACGCCGAAGGACAAACGTTGATCCCAAGCAAAGGCCGTGATACAAAGATTGGGGACATCGAAGATTTGTGCGACCTCTGTGAGCCCTTCGAAGAATCAACGGCTTTAGACGAGCCAGAGGTCAAGGTGGAAGCCAAGGCCTCCAAAAAGGCCAAGACAAATGGAGGACAAGGCAAGCAGATGACCTTGGCCGCATTTGCCTTCAAGGGACCATCTGGAGATAAGAAGGCTTCCACGAAAGTGGAAACGGGTCCAGGTCCTCGCGATATAGAGGTTATTGTCGATCACGCACGCAAATTCCCGCTCAAAGTCATCAAAAAGGCAGTCAGAGAAGAAGAGACATTAGTCTGCGTGATTCGCCGCGGTGACGGGCAATATCTGATTCAGAAACGTCCAGAGAAGGGACTTCTCGCTGGCCTGTGGGAGTTTCCCAGCTATATTCTTGAAGACCCGAAAGAGGGTAACACGCTGGCAAACCGAAGATCGAAGGCATTGTCATACGTTTCGAAGCTGGCAGGTGAGCACGGAGGCAAAGCAGTGAAACCTAAACATGTGGAAGAGCTTGGCAGTGTACCATGGCTTTTCTCTCATTTGAAGCTTACGATGCATGTCCACTTGTTCACCCTTGAAGATGGTGACTTGAATGACACAAAGTCGCTTGCTCCAAGTCGACTGAGATGGGCGACTCCTGAAGCTGTTGATGAAGAGTCCATGGGTACTGGGATGCGCAAGTGCTGGACTCTTGCTAAGGATCAAGACTAATGAACAATATCAGTTGTATAATTATAGCGGGTGTAATATCAGATGCATGTCACAGTCATGGCGCACAAATAGGTGTTGGAATAGAATAAGCTGCAGCTTTGGGGAGTTTTTGGAATACCATTTGTACCACGATTGTACTTCTTCCATATTTCACATCATAAAACTGCTAATGAACTTGCTATCAATAGGAGATTCTCCAAGCTCCTCAGATTCCATTTAATCTTATAATTCAAATTCTTAATATCTCATCATGAGTCCTCCGCGCGGGGGATGGTCACGTGTGTCCGCCGACAGCGGGCGTCCCTTAAGTGGAAATCGCCGTGTTCGTAAACTGTGGAGACGCGTCGAGGTTGCATCAGCCCAGGTACATCACTACTTCAACCGTTATACACATCCTCAGAAAAGACGAGTCAACAGAAATGACATTTGGTTTGTATATAGAACGATGACAAGTTGGCTTGCTTCTGGTCGCCCGGCTCTTTTCGATGCCATCAATAATGCCTGTGATTTAATTGACCAGCAGATCGCATCAGGTACGTCATTAACTTGAAAACAAGGTGTGAATGAGATGGTTAACACGCTTTAGATCTTGAAAAGGCCCAGAAGGAACTTAATGAAGCTCTTCAGCAGCGAGATGATTACGCATCTAGAGTGTCTGAGTTGGCGGATGAAAATGCAAGATTAAAACAACAGCTCCAGCGAGCAACAACCAAGACGGCAGAGAACCCACAGGCATCAGTCCGGCGAAAATCGCCAGAGAGCAAAACACCAGAAAACGAACCAGACTGGAAGCTTGAGTGTGCTAAAGTTAGCCACAAGTTTAAGGCACTTTCGGTAAACTTCAAACAGGCAAAGGATGCCCTGAGGAAAAGAAAAGAGGAGCGCGATCGATGGGTTAATCATGCGACGATGCTGGAGAAGAGGATTAAGGCAGCTGAGGACGAGCATCGAATCAGCATCACAGATCGCCAGAACAGAAGCTCTCGGGCAATCACGCTCCCTGCGGCAAGGACAGAAGATGCTGCTCGCAGCCCCAGTACCAGTTTCGCTTCGGAGGCTGGCCTCGAGCAAGCGGATCTGGAACTTCCACCTCTTGCCGCGGCGTCTCTCCACGCTGACAACAATCAACCTGTCCCCGACACAAAAGCCGCCAACCCTAGCTCGGATTCTACACAAAGCGAGGGGGAATCGAGGTCCCACGAGGAGGATCTGCTGGAACTACCAGAGCTACCGCTTCAGGGCTATGCCAGCGAAATGAAAATTAAGCAAGAGCCGACATCCGACACACCAGTTGTTGTGTTAGAGAGAGAGGTACGGAAGAGGAAACGCAACGATGCAGATCCCAATGACTCGCCATTACAAAAAGTGAAAGTTGAGCCCAATGAGCGATCCTCGAGCCCCATACGACCGTTGGGGCCTGCTACTCTCCTCGCACAAGAAAGTATAGACTTAGGAGATGTTGCACAAAGATTGTTGACGCCCAGGAAACGGCGTGAGCTAGAGGAGTCACAAAAGTTGGAACAAATGCATAGCGAAGCATTTGCTACAGCTACAACCCCCAAACCTCTCTTTGTTCGACCCGACCACGTAGCTCAGACGGCTCGGCCAATCGAGCGAACCTCAGCACTCACGCCGTTGAGTGTCAATCGAAGGGTGGTGCAGTCAACTCGAGAAAAACCAGACACTCCCCTCAGAAAGGGGCTGGGACGCGGTATCTCGACTCTGGCTGAAGACGGCGAGGCCTACAGAAAGGACAAGGATGCAAACACAACTCCTAGGGGGAGACTTGATACACTGTTGAACAGTCCTGCCGCCCAGAATTTACCTACTGGTCGACTTACCCCCAGAACGGCAACAAGACCAAGCACAACAGCGGAAGACCTTGCAATTCCAGGGCGGCGAGTATTACCATTCGAGCAAGGGAGTCGAGCTAGAGACAGAACTCCCGCGCAACAGCTTGATACTCCGAGTCGAGCTACAGATCTAGGCGCTGCCTCCAAGTTAACACCCCAGAATACGCGGGCTCCTGCAGGCACCAAGGAAGGGACTCTGCGACGCAAACCAATATCGGAACTACGCCCTGACGACTTCAAAATCAACCCCCAAGCCAACGAGGGTCACGATTTTGCTTTTTCTGATGTGGTGCGCGACAGAAACGGGAGGTCTCGCATGCAAGGCTGTACCGATCTGCACTGTTGCGGGAAGGATTGGCGGGCGCTCGCTCTATCTGAGCGTCCAATTTCCCCTTTAACAGCTGCGCAGCGACAAGAGGAACAGAAGTTGCTGGAGGAGTATCTGGGTGATTTTGCATACCGCCTGGGAACCATGGACAAGAAGGAAAGAGAAGAGTTATGGGTTGAGGCCAAGACACAGGAGCTTGCCAGTAAGTATGGGACTCACCGATTCCACTACTCAAGAATGCGAAGTCCTCCAGGCTTTTGGAACGCCGACTTTCCTAACACGCAGGAGTTGGAGCAAGAGAGATCAGAGGCTGCTCAACGAGAAAAGCAGACGGTCCGAGACAGACATCGGGAAGCTATGCGTCCCGGTGGTAGATGGCTGTTCCGCGATGAGTAGATTTGGAAGAATGGGAATTATTGTATTGTAAGGATATTGAGCGTATATCTTTGTCTTTCTGGGAGTTCCAGTATCAAGGTGACAGGATGGTATCAAGGTTACAGGATGGGATATGAAGCATTGGTACAGGTACAAGGAGTAAACTGGATCATAATTGAGTATCTCATAGCTTATTCGTTATCATCATGGCTTGAGTTTTGTTGTAGTTTCCGTGATAAGGTTGAGAGTTTGAGAGAGGCCTCAGCCCCAGCGCATAAAGGTAAAGAACACCAATAAACACATATGGGCAATATACTCGTTGCCCTCGCTATTGCCCAGGATCTTGCTATCTAGTGATCTTAGCCAGGATGTTGATATTGGAGAGCGATGCCGGGGCTTGGCCTTGAGTGAGTGGATCCGAGTCCCCTCGTTTGGAGTCGATTTTCTGCCTCAGACACCAACATTTGCCCCCAATCAATGAACCCTTGTGCTTTTAGTTACCGGCTCGTGCAGTACGTGCTGCTGTCGTGCGTGCCCTCCACTGCGTTGCGGCTTGAGTTTGTCAGTGCTCATAGGTCATAGCCATAGCCATATCAGCCGCTGCAGAAGCCCGCGCCTTGAGGTGGATAATTTTATTCCACACTGGACGGACTGACCTCCGTTTTACGCTACCACTACCTTACCTCACCTACCATCGCAACGCAACGTCAAGCGTCCCCCGTTTTGCCTGACGCAACTCGGCAAATACTCTCCCTCTCCCTCATCCTCTCTCTCAGTGCGTCTACTCTTCGGCTTCGACTGCGCTCATTGAAACAAGTCATTCAATTTTTATTTCGGAATTATTTGTTGCGTTTCGTTTTCCATCCTTTGTTTGTGCGGCTTTATTGGCTTGAGTCTGCCGCCTTTGTTCACCCGTGCCGACTTGACAAATCCACCCATCAACTTACTTTTTTGCGGTCAACGTACGTTAGGCCGCCCACAGCTCGTGTCGCGTCGCAAACGCCCTCGCCGTATCGACCCGAGAAACTTCGTCAAACTGAAGCCCGCCGCATACGAAACCTGCACCGTCCGCGAGAGGAGGCTCACACGCAGTTCACACGGGTGTCGCATCAACTGGGCGACTCCCGTCCTCACTCAATCCCCAAGCCGGCACGATGAGTAACCGCCATCTGCCGGCTGGGCAGAATATACAGGGAGGAGCTCACGGCGCCGATATGGTCGGCGGTCCTGGAGCGCCTCGTCGGAGACAGCCTCCTCCCTATGTTCCGTACCAGCAACACCATCAGCACATGAATGCTATGTATCCTAACTACATGCCCTACAACCAGCCGTACTATGGTTATCAGCCGCACTACCAGGGTCAACACTACCAGAACGTACAGTATCCGAACGCGCAGTATCAAGGCGGACAGTACCAGGCTGGACAGTATCAGAATGGACAATACCCAACCGTACAGTATCAAAATGCTGGAATGCATTCTCCTGGATATGTGCCTTACCAGAACTTCGCACGATCACCACCTGCTATGCCTCAGTACATCCCCATGTCTGGCGTGAGCGTTCCTCCGAGCTATACTCCTCGACCAGCTCAGCAACAGTCACCTGCTTTGTCGAATCCCTACCAACCTCCGGCTGCGGCTCCAATCCCGCCCCAAACTCCGACCTCCACCCACTCGTCACAGATGATTCCTCCCCCAACTCCCCCGGTCCCCCAGGAGACTGAGCCAGTTCCTCCCGCTCCTGCTGCGCCTGTCGAGCATGCCGAGCCGACCAGGGTGCCTTCGCCTCCTCCCGCTCCCAAGGAACCCTTCCGTGCACCTGTAAGTTGTTCGACTGATAGCAAATCTTACTCCAACTGACCCTATCAGCTGCCATGGTCATCTCACCCCGATTTCAAGTTCCCTGCTAGGGCCACAAAGTCGAGAAGACGGAGGAGGCAACTCAATGCTGACAGTGAAGCTTTATCTTTACCAGTTGAACAGCAACAAGCGGCCACAGAGCAGGCCAATGCTCCTGAAGCTAATGCCGCCCAGCATTCGGTCGCAGTTCTCACACCCGCTTCCTCGGCTGCTCCCTCTGAGACGGCCGAAGTGAAGGCTGCCGATTCTCCCGTCTCTCCCGTCCAGCAACGATCTCGCACCAACACTGCCACCAGCGCTACCTCGACTGCGACGAACCGCCCTGCCGCTCGTTCCTCCACCGTCCCTGCCCCAGCTATTCCTTCTCTCCCTAAGGCCAGTCCTAAGGAGGCTCAGCCAGTGCGTGCTGAAAAGCCGGCAAACGGCGATATAGCCCCTGGAACTGCTCATGAGACGTCGACGAAAGCTGAAGCCCTCGAGAAGGGAGCCCCTGAGAAGCCTGCTGAACCTGAGCCCGCCGCCGAACCTGCCCCTGCAGTTAAAGCTGCCCCTACAAACTGGGCGGACCTTTTGAGGAAGCCTGCTGCTGCTACTGCTCCTGGAAAATCGAACGCGGTTAATGGTACTGCCTCTCCTAGTACTCCGGTCAACGGCCATAGTACTGATGGTGCTGTTGGAGCCACCAACGGCTCTGCCTCCAGCTTTTCTAAAGCCAACGCAAGCTCTGTTGCGGAGGCTATTCACTCGTTCCACGTTGGTCTCGCCGACCAAGTTTCTTTTCTCGAGCCTCGCGGTCTGATCAACACCGGGAACATGTGTTATATGAACTCTGTATGTCTCGATGCCTTCTTTGGTCGCACTATTACGCTAACCAATGCCAGGTATTGCAAGTTTTGATGTTTTGTCTTCCCTTCTATGATTTCCTCAGCCAGATCAGCAAGCGTGCTGTTCACAGCTTCAAGAGCGATACTCCTCTTATTGATGCCATGTAAGTTGTGTATCCATGCTAAGTTCTTTGACTCAAAACACTGACAGACTTTTTCAAGGATTATGTTTATGCATGAATTCAAGACCATCAAGTCTGCTGCTGGCATTGAATCTCTGCGAACTAGTCTCAAGAATGAGGAATTGGAGCGCTATGGTGATCCTTTCACCCCTGAATTCGTTTACGAAGCTATCAGACAGCTTCCAAGATTCGCCAGTATGAGGGTATGTTGTTCTTGACCGCTTACAATATTCACGAATTTCCACTGACTGGTTATAGCGAGGTCATCAGCAAGATGCTGAGGAATTCCTCGGCTTCCTGTTGCAGTCTCTTGATGACGAGTGTACTTCAGTCCTCAAGAACTCCGCACTGCCTGATCAAGAACGCAGGGCCAGTTCTGGGTCAGGTGCTGGTGGTGAAGATTGGCTTGAAGTTGGCAGAAAGCAAAAAGCCGCCGTTTCTCGTTCCTCTGGACCTAACTCTTTCAGCCCCATCTCGAGGATTTTTGGTGGTTCATTAAGGTCAGAGTTTCGTGTACCAGGCTTGAAGGACTCTATCACCACTGAGCCTTATCAGCCTCTTCAGCTGGATATTGGATCTCCTGACGTGCGCAATGTTGTAGACGCTCTACGGGGTCTTACTCGTCCGGAGCGTCTTCAGGGAGACTTCAACTCACCTCGTGGCAAGGATGTCACGGCCACTAAGCAAGTTTTCATTGACACACTACCTCCCGTCCTCATACTGCATCTCAAGCGCTTCCAGTTTGATGCAGAAGGTAATGGGACCGTCAAAATTTGGAAGAAGATCGGTTACCCCTTGGAGCTTGAGATTCCTCGTGAAGCTTTGTCGCGGCAGAAACGCCAGACGTACGGTGATGACGACATGCCCAAGTACAGGTTGATCAGCGTTGTATACCACCATGGAAAGAACGCCAGTGGTGGACATTATACTGTTGATGTTCGACGTCAAGAAGGACGCGAGTGGATTCGCATCGACGACACCGTCATTCGCAGGGTCCGAAGTGAAGATGTTGCCGAGGGCGGCGAGGAGGAAGAGATCAAAGACAGCCGCAAGGACGGTCAATCATCTGGTTCTGCTGGAAACCGATTCGGGGCAGTTCTCGATGAGGATGCTGGAGATGATGACGGCTGGAGCAAGGTCACAAGCCCTGCTGGAGGAGCGAAGAAATGGAGCAGCGTTGCCAACGGTACTAGTAACGGCAGTACCAAGGCTAAGCAGGTCAAGGACAACATCAAGGACAACAAGGTTGCCTACCTGCTCTTCTACCAGCGAGTGTAAGGATTTAATTACCTTTACCTATTCACTATCTATCACACTCACTATGCCGCCATGTTGAGCATTGATCATGGAGGGCGTTATGTTACGACTTAACACGAGCTTAACGGCCATATTTGGATGGGAAAAGCAGCATTTTCAGACGGAGTCGCATGTTGGGAGGTGAAAAACTAGGGAAAAGCTGCATGTCGGAGATATTCAGTATCCAGCTTGATGCTCGGCGTATGGCGTCGAGGAAGGGATACCTACGGATTGGACTGGGAAAGAAGAGGCGCTGGCGAGATGATGCCTGTGAAAGGCTGATCATCCAGCGTACATGGGATCCGTGTAAGAAGCTTGGGACCTCTGGATGAAGCGGTATATCAGCATCTTCTGTTAGAGTTCCTTGGACAGCGACACAAGAGCTGCCTGGAGATGAACTTCTCGCGAGGTCACTCTCAGCGGGTACATTGTAAATTACAAAATTGTGCATGAGACAGTTTTATAAAATATTCACATGCGTACAATTATTCAGAGGGTCATGACGATATGTGCAAAATGAGTCAAGTCAGACGACGTCTATACATAGGATACACGGGAACTGTCTAGTCCGTTGAGGTGTGGCCACCATTCTTCTAGGAGGCGCCAATTCCCTCTCAACCACCGTCCTGCTACTATTCAACCTCTCCCTTCTGATCTCCCAGCCCAACATCCAATAATGATTTAGTGCTTTCGGACGACGGCGATGGAGTCGAGCTCGTTCTTCTCGGCCTTCTCGGAGGCGACCTCCTCCATCAGGGGCTGGAGGTAAGGCTTGTCCTGTAGAGCATGATGAGTTAGTCGATGATATTCTATCCATTCGTGATATCTCGGGATCGTCAACTCTTGTTTGCCGACGAGGGCCCGGCAGAGAGGTTCGATCGCAGGGTGTCGTCATTCATACCATAGCGGCGGTGATCCACTGGTCCTTGGGGAGGAGCTTGTGCTGGTAACTGCACTGAACAGCACGTCGAATGCGGTAGATGCGCTCGTAAGACTCGACGTTGGAGAGACGCTTGAGGGCCTTCTGGGCAACCTCGTTCTCCTCCTCGAGGAGATCATCATATCTACATCAACCAATTGAAGACTCTGGTCAGCCAAAAATGTCCGCAGGTCTCGCCAATTCCAACATTTCGAGGTCCAATTGGCGTTCGCAGGGGGGGGGATCGCATACTTGAGGCCCAGCTGGCGGTAGCCGGCGGCGTTGACGTACCAGGTAGCGGCGGGCTTGAAGAGGCGGGCGAGCCACGGCCTGCGGAGGATGAAGGGGGCGAGCGAGTACTTCATTTTGGAGGAGGATCGATTGACACGTTCCGAGGCTGGGGGTTGGAATTCGTGGTTGTCGTCGTCGTCGTTTCGTCGGAAATGGCGCGAATTGGGGATGGGCTGAGCGAGCAATTGCAAAACTTCCTGGGAGAGCTCGGGACGTCACGTGGTCTTGATGACCATTCCTTTGTCGTTCTCTGGCTGGCTTACAAGGTTCCGATCGGGCAGAAGGACCCCAAAAAATCGATGACTAAGTCTATGTGTGGCGTTCGAGATTAGATTGTGATATGTGGCACAATTTGTGGCGTGTGATGCATGGCTTGAAGAATGACGATGTGGGGGTCCATTGAAATGACCCTGTTCCGTGGGAAACCGGTTCGGGATGAAACGGTCAATTTGAATGAACATGTGTAAATGAAGCATGAGTTTGTGACTGTCAGTTTCTTTCATGTTAGATAAACACTTGATATCACGTATAGGATATGTAGTCACACTTGTCTCATGCCTCGGATAATATCCTCTGCACCTCAAGCCTCGGAATACAACCACCTAACGTCGTCATCCCACGTCGAGCAAGGGTTCAAGATCGGTATCGGAGCTTGTCCTCGAGAGATACCGGGCGTTGCACGCAACTGGCAGCTGCCAACACTCGTGCTCTCATGCCATATGCAATCATATTACCCTTCCCATTTGTGTATCTCGCTCTTGCACATAAAAACTATCTATTTTTCTCTAACGTTAGTGTCTGTTAGTTCATACTGCGTCATTTTCATTTCGACTGTTAAGCTATCTCTTGTCTCCGCTAATACCGGCTTGCAGCGGTGCAAAAAAAGATGACAAGCCCGGATTAGAAGAGAAATTCTGCAAGATAACCAATATGATTGCGTTTTGTGCCCTGGAATTATAGTTCGGTATTTTGTTGAACAAGCATTCAGCGGACTCCATATCAACCGAAAAAACACAGAATCAAACCCTGCAGGTGCTGTTGTAGTGCAGTTATAGTGGGTTATAGTGCATCTAGGGCGTCCTCCAGTTGATCAACCGCCCGCCCCGTCCAGTGCGCAGGCCCTGTCGTTCCCTCCGCCGTCGCCCGCGCTGCTTTCTCCATCCGCTCCGTTTCGCCATCGGGGAAACTTGATTCTTCTTTCCCTCGACTTCCTCTCACTTATTCTAACTTCATACAACTCTTTTCTCTTTATCATACCAACCTCTTTTTTCGTCCTTTCTCTGCCCTCGCTCTCAGCGTCAGCCTCCAACTCCCATCGGTTTCTCTGGTCCCCAGGCTATCGCTTTTTTCGAGTTTATAAGTCAATGGCCGGCGCCATTCGCTGAGCGGGAAGCGGTCGGTCACGGCGCGTGGGAGCGTTCCCCCGCAGTACCTTCGTACCGGCTGCGAGGTTCCAACAGCAGCAGACGTTAGTTCCTCTCGACAGGCGGAACCTTTTGATTTTTTGGGGGCGGAATCGGCTTGGGACATTGAGGGATCACTGTGATAGCGGATTACTAGATTGCGAACAATCTACGGCCCGTAGGACTTGTCGTAGGGTTGATCCCGGCTCCCGAAATACATCGACTTGACGTCTGCGCCGGACCGGGAGACAAAGATATATCGAGTCGAGATATCTGAGGACGAGCGCCCGGGATAGTCTACACGATTGACCGATAACGGCAGATAATAGCTCTGTCACATTTCATTCTCGAGTCCATATCGCACGCATCGAGTTATCAAAAATACGACCAGTGACAGACAAATCTTAACAAAGGACGACTGGGATGTCGTCAACTGACCAAGTCCCTCCCGAAGCTGCCCAGTCGCCGTCTTCAGACTATGCTGCATCATCCTACGGTTACGCATCCTCCAACGCTCCAATGTACTCCACGACGATCACCCCCTTACACCGATGGGCACTCAACGCCTCAGATACCCAGTTCAACGCTGTCGCCGGCGCAGTGGGCGGTTTCACATCAGGTGTCGTGACATGCCCTCTCGACGTCATCAAGACCAAACTACAGGCGCAGGGCGGCTATGCCGCCTTGAATAAGGGACGACATGTCGGCCACCCTAAGTTGTACAACGGTCTCGTTGGTTCAGCAAAGGTCATATGGAGAGAGGAAGGAATCAGAGGTCTCTACCGTGGTCTGGGGCCTATTGTAATGGGTTACTTGCCAACATGGGCTGTTTGGTTTACTGTTTATAACAAGAGCAAGGGGTACATATCACAACATTCTGGTAAGTGCGCTTGGTCCAATTGCGAGGGGCGGCATATTGACCTTGTTTTCACCAAACAGACAACAGTCACATAGTCAACTTTTGGTCGTCTATCGTAGCAGGCGCCAGCAGTACAATCGTCACCAACCCAATATGGGTTATCAAAACTCGGCTCATGTCACAGAGCAATATTCGCCACAACACACAAGACCACCACTCTACATACTACCCGAAAGCTGTGGGCACACCAACAGCGCGACCAACACTGCACGACTGGCATTACCGATCAACGCTAGATGCAGCTCGCAAGATGTACACTTCGGAAGGCCTCATTTCATTTTATTCAGGCTTAACACCAGCACTCCTCGGCTTAACCCATGTTGCTGTGCAGTTCCCGACCTACGAGTACTTGAAGACCAAGTTTACCGGTCAGGGAATGGGTGAATCAAATGAGGGAGACGATAAAACTCATGTTATTGGAATATTGGGTGCCTCTATTCTATCCAAGATTCTCGCCAGTACTGCCACATACCCTCACGAAGTCATCCGAACCCGTCTTCAAACCCAACGGCGTCCACTTGCCGGCGAAGAGTTCGTTCAAGGGATGGGAGTGACGAGTTCAGGCCCCAGGAGTAGGACCCCCGTGGAGAAGCCAAAGTATCAGGGCGTCGTCCATACCTTTCGAACCATTCTAGCTGAGGAAGGTTGGCGAGCGTTCTATGCTGGTCTTGGTACTAATATGATGCGGGCTGTTCCAGCAGCAACGGTCACGATGCTGACTTACGAATATGTCATGAGGCAATTATACCATGCCAGGGCTGAGGCACGCCATTTATTGCTCGACCCTACGGCGGAGTCATAAATACTTAAGAGTCCTCAGTTTGGGCAAACGTCAGAATCACAGGAGTTGAACGATCATGGCGAAGGAATGTACACATGGATTCACGGAAGGTATAGGATTAGGCGATGGGGCAAGGCTGAGATACCCTTAGTCGGCTGAAGGCTTAGACAATTTTCTGGTTCACAATGGGACATACGTGGCGAACGTTACGGCGACTTGGTTCCTATCATTTCCATTTTTCATATACACAGAGGAATGTATACAGCAGGTGCATATGGCTGCACAACCCCTTTCTTCTCTTATTTGAAGGGCAGAGAAAGGTCGGCTTTCTGAGTCGCATTAAGGGGCTGATGAGTCGAGGCATGGCGAAATCGGTGCAGCGCAGGCATTCAAATGGAGTTTGTTTCATGATGTATCTTTGAGAAACTAGACAACAAATCATAAAAAATACTATACATTCAAATTCATATGCTTTGCAGAATGATTGACGCTCAGGTCTAGTGACAGGGGGCAATCGATTTGCTTCCTATACGCCGATATATGCTACAAGTTACTCTGCTCCAGTAGGCTCTCATGATGAACCACGTCTTGGTGCATGTTCTCCATTCCCTGGTAGTTTTGAGGATTTCTGTCAAGGGATTCTGTTAGTTGACATTGATGAAGCTAAATGGAGGGTCGTACCGCTTGGTCTCGAGCGGAGTGGATAGATGAGCGTGTGTATCTACAGATTATCAGATGACTGATTATATCAAGAATCTTTTGGATATGTTTCTCTAAGAAAATGTTGGGACATCTTCACTTCTGAAGAACACGCCACTTTCTTTACTCACACGAGCAGAACGCATGCCATAGTGAATGCAGCCCCTGGGGCCATAAAATTCTGTAGATATTGAGTTAGCACACAAAGTCTCTTCAATTTGCATAAAAAATACTTACTCGGGGATTCATATTATAAGCCTTGGCATTGTAGTTTAGAGTTAAAGGTTAATAATGGTGAATATCTCATCTCATCTCATCATATTGGAAGGAAACGGATGATTTCGGCACGTATTCTATTGGTGCGCAGTAAAAGCATATCTTCAATTGATGCATCTCTTCAACCGTCTTTTTTTTTTCAGCTCCGCAATCGCAAAACAGAGTGTCTCCACTATCAATCATCTAAGCGAAAAGGCATGGCCCGTGCGTCATCCGCTGCCGAGCAGCTTGTGGTCCAAGCTCCCGGAAGCTTGAAAGGGCCTGGAAAAGCCTCTATTGGTCCCTAGACGAGACCTCCCAAACCGGGGTGAGGCACCTCATTCGAATGCGACTGCGACGGACGGGCAAGTCCCATTTCCCCCAAGCGCCCAACCTCATCTTTTGTTTTTGTCTCCTTCATCCGCCTTTTCTTTACGCGTTCCGTACTCTTCGCGCCGTGGTTTTTAATCATAAATTCATCTCCGAGCTTTGCAGGATACAGCATTGCTCTTCATTCGTTGCATTCAGCGCATCGTATCGCATCGCATTATCGCAAACTGCATAAATCCTCTCGCTTCATCCATATATCATCATGCCTATGGAACTTCGCAAGCGCAAGGCATCTACTGCCCCTCCCCCTCCTCCTGTGAAGAGAAAGTCAACTACCAAGGTTCCCAAGGAAGCTACCAAGGTGAAGGAGGCCGCTGCCAAGGTCACAGAGAAGAAGGAAGAGCCTGAGGAGGCTAAGGAGACTAAGGAGGAGAAGACTGAGGAAGAGCCAAAGGCTGAGGAACCTAAGGCGGATGAGCCCAAGAAGACCGGTGGCAAGCCCAAGGTTGGTGATGTTGTGGACCTTGATGGCTTTGGAGGCGAAATAGAGACCAATGATGGTGAAAAGACCACATTGAAGAAGCTTGTTGATGAGAGCAAGTCTGGTGTCGTTCTCTTCACCTACCCCAAGGCATCTACTCCTGGCTGTAAGTTGATAAAGCCTTCTCATCCGAATATCCATCTGACTCTTCCGGAGGCACCAAGCAAGTCTGCTTCTTCCGCGACTCTTATGAGCCTCTCACCAAAGACGGCCTTGCCATCTACGGTCTCAGCGCCGACTCCCCCAAAGCCAACACAACCTTCAAGGAGAAGCAAAAGCTCCCTTACACACTGCTGTGCGACCCCAAGGCAACGCTTATCGAGGCTATCGGTCTCAAGAAGGCTCCCAAGGGAACGACGCGCGGTGTTTTTGTCATTAGTAAGGAAGGCAAGATTCTGGTCGCTGAGGCTGGAAGCCCCCAGGGCACTCTTGATCGTGTTCAGGCACTGGTTGAAGAGCTGGCAAGCAAATAGAGACGAGGCCTCTGATCGGTCGCACGCCTACGCATGATGGTGATTAGTGGGGGCAATCGGCACTTGTGATATGCCTTGGTTACAGGGTTTTTGTTTTCGTATCTTACTGCAAATGAAAAGAGTTCATAGATCAGTAGTAACACGGGTGGTTGCAACATTTCACGTTTCCGATTTTGGTATGGATTCGATGATGCCTTGAGAATTATTTAGTCCTCGATTATTAAGTCTTCCTGTGGAAATGCCAGCCATTGAAGCATATCCTTAGCCATGATTTGATGAAACAATTGTTTCTTATGGTTCAAGCTTGATTTTAGGACAACTCTTTTTAATTCTCTCAAATTGATGCCATCAGAGCTTGAAGACAGGTCGTGAGATAGCTGTGTAGATGACTGCGGTATCGTTGTTGTGGTGACATAAGCCACCAACCATCTACAGCAGTTCATTTTTCGTCACAACACACCTCGCTGCAAAAAAGACCCAATCCTCACCATTGACAATAATATTATAAATTCCATAGTCATTTGTGACACTGAAACCACCTGTGCGGCAGCACCTTTTGAACGTATAAGTCTATAGGGTAGTTAACGTCTGTCGGTGGAGCTTCGGCTAAACCAACTTGGTCAGCCAATAGTCACGACGCTATTTCAACTTGGAATCGATTCCATCACCCGAACCTCAACGACACCTTCATCAGCCTACCACCGCCATCATGTCGTCCCAAGCGGCCAAAGCCGCCAGCAACGTGGTCAGCATCGCCAAGGTACGACTCATGAACAAACCCCCGAACCCAATGCCTCCCAAGGCCCCTCGACAGCAGCCCCTACGTTCGAATTACCTCGCACATCCATCATAAGCCAATACATGACATACAGCCGCTAATAGAACCTCTGTCGTACAGAAGCAAACCCTCCAGTCGACGGGCATCTGGGAGGCCTTCCGCCGCTTCATGGCCATCGACCCTGAGCGATCCAACGGTGTCCCTCTGAACCCTCACTTCCGAAACCCTACACCCGGCGCCAACCCTCCTCTAGAGTACGACGACCCCGTTACGCTACCCGCCGGCGACATTGCCGACAACCCCTACTGGAAGCGCGACAACCGCCGAAACTACCCCCAGCTCAGTGTTGTCAACCAATCCCAGTTCGCCCAGCTCCTCACTGTCGGCAGCGCCGCGGCTCCCAAGGTCGAGCTCATCGGCGAGGCTGGTGAGAAGCAGCTCGTGGCTGTCAAGCAGGAATCCGAGACTGGTTTGGCAAAGGCTCTCGAGAAGGCGACCGATGCGACCAAGGATGTGTTCGTTAATGGTATGCCTCCTCTGCCCAGTGGCCAAACCTTGGCAACTGGAAAGTGGGATGTACACAAGTATGAGGTGACAGAGACATCTTATGGTGAAGGGTACGTTGCAAATGCTGGTGAATTGCGAAGAGAAGATGTGCTAACTGTTACAGATACCCTTGCAGATCATTCAAATAAATTAGAAGCGAAGAGGGTGGTTGTGGATACAAATTATGAGATAGTGAGGGTATAGAATTTCCATTGACAATGCAGATGATTTTCCTTTTTCAAATATGAAAGCTTTGGTACCGATGTCCCTGATGTTAGCCTTCATACGCCAAACCAAACTCCGAATCCATCCCCGATGTCTCAGGCTGTTGGTGATGCTCCCGATGTCTCTCTTCCACTACTACCGGCCATCTTTTCGACAATCTTGGCCTTTCCTTGTGCCCGTTTCACCCGGTCATCAAAGTCTTGAACCGCATCATCCGAGTTCTCAGTCGAAAGTGTATCTGGCTCTACGAGAGCATACAGAGTGTTGATGTTCTTCTCCAGTCTTGCGTTCTTGGGTAGCGGTGGCAACGTGCAAGTCTGTCCTGAAACAGTACCGTCCTGGTGTGGTATTCGGTTCGCCCATACGATAGCTTTGCTGGCAAGACGGCCACTTTCGAGGAACTTCTCAAAGCCCTTTTGCATACCAAAAGATCGTCCTTCAATCCGCCCCGCTTGAACGCCGTCTTTGATGCCTTGTTGGTAGCCTTCTGAGTAAAAGCGCTCTTCGAGGTTGAGGACATCCTCGAAGGGATCAGAGGAGTCTGTTTGTCTTGTTTCCATGGTATCTGTGTGTGTTCTTGGGGTTGAGTCTTGACTCACTGATTTGTAAGTGAGTTGTGAGACTGAGTAAGTGAGTGGCAGAATTTGCGTCACCACCCACTAATGGTGGGGCAGTTGAACTTATTACAACAGTCTAGAAGGGTTCACTTTCGTTGCAACACAATCACTGGCTAACATGAATTTGTACAAGTTGCGTATAATTCACTACAAAAGATCCTTGAGAAACACCTGACGTCTATTTTCCTTTACTCCATGATGAAACCCTCTATTGCATTCCAAAGATCATACCGCCGTTGGCGCAAATGACTTGACCAGTGCACCAAGCACTCTCAGGGCTAGCAAGCATAGCGACGATGCCAGCAATCTCATCAGCTTCACCTGCTCGACCACCCGCAGTCTTGGCCTCCTCGACGACCTCGGGATCGTCAATGCCAGGACGAGCAGCCATGAGAGGCGCATTCTGGATGAAAGGCTTGATGAGACGTTTGAATTCGTCCGAGTTGCGAGAGTACATCTCAGAGCGGACGGGGCCAGGGTTGATGGCGTTGACGGTAGCTCTCTCGCTGAACTCACGGGCCCAAGTTCGTGTCATAGCCTCGAGGGCAGCCTTTGTGCCGCCGTAGACACTCTGGCCAACAAAACCAAGACTTGCGCTTACACTGCTGAGGTTGATGATACGACCGGAACGGTCTGTGGGTAGGTAGGGGTGTGCGGCTTGGACGAGAAGAAGAGGGCCAAGTACGTTGACGTTGTAGCTCTTTGTGAAGTCCTCAGGCTTGATGTCAGGGACCTTGTCATTATAAGCAACGCCCGCATTGTTGACGAGGATGTCGATGCGCAGGGGACTGAAGGCATCGGCGGCTTGAGAAATGAGCGAGGCAGGACCTGACACTGTGCCGAGGTCTGCTTGCACAGGAACGACCTTGATGGAATGCTTGGAAGACAGCTCAGAAGCAAGCTTAGCTGTTGAATCAGCAGAGCTGGCGGATGTGTAGGCGAGGACGAGGTTTGCGCCTCGGGCAGCAAGGGCCTTGGTAATGGACAGACCAATGCCTTTCGAAGTCAGCAGAGATCAATTGATCGTAGACAAGGTAAGAGAACATACCTCGAGAGGCACCAGTGACAATGGCAAGTTTGCCAGTAAGAGGAAGAGCCATGATAGTGATGTGTTAGTCTAGTCGATGGTGAAGTGAGGCACTATGAGCCGGGTATCAGGACAACAAAAGAACACGAATTGAATGGGAAAAGGAACACCTTGTCTAGAAGAACAACAACTGGCGATGATCTCCTTATATATTTATCTATCTATGTCCTTAGACCGTTCTCGTCGCGGTCCTCTTGCACGTTAGTTTACAGAACTGACACAACTCAAGAGTCCACTGCAATTGTCGCGCCAATAGAGACAAAGCACCAACTCAATAATCCACCTTCTGCTCAAGTCCCGTGGCGGCCATTGCTTGTCGTTGACAGGTGCGCTTCCACGGGGGGACATTTCTAGGGTGTTACAGTGGAGGGGCAGTCAATTGGTGCCTGGCTTAGCGTTCTAGGTCTTCTGCTTCAGAGCATCGTAGTGGGGTTGTCCCTCTGCGGCGCGGGGGACTTTACTGCCGACCTCCGGGCTGACTTTTGACCGCAAACTTGAGGTGTTGACCCGCCGTGTGAATTGAGGGGCCGATTCCGCTTGATGAATTGAACTGAGCTGAAGCTATACCATTCTCTGTCGACATCTCTTGAGCCTCATCACCACCTGCACCACAGAACCACAAGCAGCCATGGATATCCGCCTCCTCACAAATGCAGACTTGCCCCTCATTCAGCATGCAAACCTCGAGAACCTCCCCGAGAACTACTTCCTCAAGTACTACCTCTACCATGCCCTTTCATGGCCCCAACTGAGCTACGTCGCCGTTGATGTCTCGCGACCCAAGAAGGACCCCTACGAGTACCCCAAGATTGTTGGCTATGTCCTTGCTAAGATGGAGGAGGAGCCTTCAGACGGCATTCCACATGGCCACATTACAAGTCTGAGCGTTATGAGAACACACCGAAGATTGGGTATTGCTGAGAAGTTGATGCGCCAAAGTCGTAAGTATATCGAGATACTGCTCTCAGAGTAGAAACTGACATGTGTAGAACTGGCCATGGTTGAGACATTCCAGGCAAAATACGTCTCCCTCCACGTCCGTGTCTCCAACGCCGCAGCCCGCCACCTCTACGAAAACACCCTCGGCTTCACCAATGAGAAGACCGAGTCCAAATACTACGCCGACGGTGAGGACGCCTTCTGCATGCGTCTAGATCTTGGAGGCATCAAGAAGCAAGTCGACGAGGCTCTTGCAGAGGAAGAGGAAGAAGCCGAGGACGAGGGCGAAGCCGTGGGTGAGGTTGGCCGTGATCCTGAAGCAGGCAAGGACAAGGACAAGAAGAAGAAGATGAAGGTTGCGGTGGGCAGGAGCTTGGGCGTCGGTTCGTTGGTGGAAAAAGATGACTCGAAGCATTAAGGAGAGGAGAATGTGAAAAAGGGGGAATGTGTGTTTAATAGACGGATAGATAAAAAGTTGTGATGTCCGGGTGAAATATGTCATGAGTAGCTGGAAGATAGTTATGATGTCGATGAGTCTACGCTTGGGGACGCTGTTGTACAACTGAGAAGTGAAAGTTGGATCTATCAAGAACTACGAGGAAAAGTGAACCACAAGCACTGCTCTAGGCATAAAGATTCAGGTAATGAGAACTAAGACGAAGAATAATTCTAGCCAAAAGACAGCAAGACTAAACACACTGGATAGCGGTGCAGAAGTGAGGCATGTAGCCCATTTAACTCGATACAGTAGCTCGATATAGCTGGTTTAGAGACGGACAGTCGCTTTGATGATAGATATTAATACAAAGTTCAAGAAATGGTTATCCATATAAATACATAAGAAGTTGAAAAATCATCATTAACCATCAAGTTGTTCGGCCAACTCACGAGCATATGCCTCGTCAGCTTCAAGCCTCGTTCTCTCCATCGTTTCCGTAAGAGCCTCAATCTCCTTTTCTAGCGCCCTGCGCTCACTCAAAGTTATTTCTTTCACCTCTAGATCCTTTTGCTTTGTTGCAATCTCAGTCTCTATTCCAGAGACAGTGTTGTACTTTGCAGCTGATGCCGCACCTGGCGGCGGAATACTGCCATCTTTGTTGGCGTCTGCTGGCCATGAGCCTGGAGGACCTTCTCCTGAGCGAGATGGCCACTCTCCGCCACCAAAGAAACCGCCTCGACCGGTAGATCCGAATGAACAGTGGTTTGGCCAGCCTCCTTGGAAGCTTCCTCGACTTCTGCCCCAGGGACCTTGACTTTCACAACCGCCCCAGCCTCGGCCTCTGCCTCGACTATGATGGCCTCGGTCTCCTCGGCCGGCTCCTCTACCTGACCATCCCCAGCCACCCAGAGCTGGTGGAGGAACTCTGACACCAGGGACGTTGACAGGAGGAACGTGAACGTTGACTGCGGGAACATGAACGGGAGGAACTTGGAAAGGAGGCACCACAGGAACAGGAGGTGTCTCAACATGGCCTCGACCTCTTTGACCCCTCCTATGATCTCTGCGAGCAGCCTTCATTTCCCTTTTCTGCTGTCTCCTCTCCCTCTTCTCAGCCTTTTTCTTCTTCTTAAGATCTCTCTTTCGCTCTCTCCGTTCCCTCTTCTGTTGACGCTTCAAAGTCTTCCATTGTTGCGAAAGGGCTTTGCCCTGCACCTTCAGAGCCTTTCGGTCGATATTGGGAGCAATGCCATTTGTGTTCGAGGCTTTAAGTTCAGCTTTCAATTGCTTGACATCGGCCTTGCTGCGCACTTCGAGAGGATTAGCTGTCCATTGTTGCAGACGAGCGATGTAAACGGGTAGCTGCTGGTCCTTGAGATCGTCGTAGTCAGGGAGAGAACCAATGGACTCTGAGCTAGAGGAGGAATTTGAGGACGAGGAGGAAGATGAAGACGATGACCGAGAGCGGCGTCTTTGGTGATCATGGCTAGCTGCTCGTCCTCGTTGAGGAAAGGTGTGGGCTTCAGGAGGACCTTGATGCCATGCTGGGTGTCCGGGCATAAAAGGGGGCATGTTGCGCGCATTCGGAGGTGGTGGTTGGGATGGTCCAGGGCCAAAAGGGGCTCCCACAGGCTGGCCGTTCATGCGAATTCCCCTGCTATCCATAACAATGTTTCCTATGCGAAGCCCATTGCTATCAGCAACAAATCTGTCTCCCCACCGGACGCTGTCATTGTCAACTTGAAAGCCTCCCCAAGATCCTGTCCAACCGCTAGGTCTGCGCTGGGGCATCGCGTCTCTCGGAGAGGACGGTCCAGCCTGTGGTGGGAGTTGCACTGGAGGATCGTCGAATGTGGTCTCCCATCCTCCTGGCATGTGCGATTGCTCCTCGGGCTGAAGCCTTACCATTACATTTCGGGGAGCAAAGAAGCCAGAGTTCCACTGTTGCACGATAGCTTCGACCTCTGCACGCTTTCGACGTAGTTCAGTAGGATCAGTTGTGTGTCGTTCCGACTTGACGCTTCCATCACCACCAAAAGATGACTTGATATCTGAACCATCTTCTGATTTGCCCTTTTCACCCAAGATAGCCTCGTTCCGGACGGAATCGTGGTCAGGGAGTAGAAAGTTAACAAAAGTGGCCCAATCTTGGGCTGTGATATCGTATGAAGTCGCCCAATTCTCCGGATAAGGAATGTCATCTGGCACAGAGTTGGGCTTCACAGTGATACTGTGGATCTGAGGCTCCCATTGAGACGCTGATGTTGGAACAGGCCGGGTCTCAAAGTAGAGAGCTACACTGGGAGAGAGGGGGATTTCGTGTGTCGTAGGTGATGTTGCGTTGAAATTAGATTCGGTGCGAGGTGTAAGTGGCGGAGTGAAGATGGGTTCTGTAGTTGAGGTTGAGGACATGCGGGAGGCGGTATCGTCACCGGGAGTTGCGGGGCCGTGCCCGGAGCCGGCGACGGAGCCAGCATGTGGTGAGTGCGGGGGCTGAGAAGAGGTAGAGTAGATATCAGTCTCTGAGTATGGAGGCGGTGGCGCATCGTCAGCTGTTGCTGGGGCCTGGCCAGTCGTGAGATATGGAGAATTGTTTCTGCTGGTAGAAGAGTCCATGGCTGGTGATGGAGCTGTCGTGATGAGAGGAGGAGGGTGACGCGATTAATGGAGGGGTATTAATGGGGAGAGAATACGTGGTAGGTGAGTGCTGATGGTGTGATACAATAGCACACTGATTAATCGACTGTAAGCTCTGAAAGCTTTCCAAATGTGAACGCATCATCGTGAAAAGAAGGGTATTATCTTTTATTTAACACTTGGTAATGACCTTCAGCTATCACCTCACATCATGACCAAAGAGGAAACGCTTTCAACCTCCGGTCTGATCAAATCACCGAACTCCATGCGAAAATGCCCTCCAGCGAGAGCCTTACAGGGGGTTACGCAACTCGCATTCGCAGCCCTATGACTCCCCAGGATCTCCTGCGTCCAATGGCCGAGCTGGTGCTTACGCGGCCGATCGAGGGAGCCTAGACTAACTGACAGCTGTGGTGCCGCATTCCCGGCCTCTGATCACTCTGGCAATACTCTAAACTTATGCTTGACTTGGGGCCCGTCGTCGTCATTGCTTTCATACACCGCACACGACTCGATACGATGCATACGGTTGCGGCGTAATCTGTTAATTTGTTTGTGTGAGGCTGATTTCAACCCAATATGGTTGAAATTTTAAAACGCTGGTGATATGTGCTATCAAGCAAATTCTATGGTACCTTCACTTTTTGACTGGATAATGGAAACCCTGTCTCGCTCAACGCCGAGAAATGAATGAATGCAAGGCACAACTTTTGCGACGTTTTCTTGTCCTTTTGATTTTTAATATTCCTCCATCATTCATCGTTTAGAAAAAAGTCGACATCCTCCGTCTTGTAATGATCTGCGATGAGACTGGACAAGTGATCTCTTGAGTGTGTCCCCCTGAACAAGAAATTAGTTGTTTGCCTTGCACAACGGCCTCTTGACTTACAAGTTGGTGATGTATATGTCGATCAACTCTGGAGGGACCATCTCATTCAGGGCAGTCCGAACCTCGACACTGTTCACCATGTTCCCATCCGCAAAGTTGACAAAGCTGGCAGAGTCTCCCCACTCAATCAAGAGCTCGCCACTAAACGGGTTCACAGGGCTGAGTTTGTACACGCCGCCGAGGACGATAACAGCACGTCCTCGTTCTTTTGCGGCTCTAGCAATGGCGGCAGCCCCTGCATCGGCCATAACACCACCACTGGCGACAATCGAGTGCGCCCCCAGAATGACCTTGTCCACTCGGGACATGTATGCCATCAACCCTCCATTCATGATGTTGATCACTGTGATACCAGCGGAAGCAAGCTTCTTGCGGAATGAAGCATGGGGGACTTCCGGGGTCTGCTTTTTCGGTGGCTCGGTCGCGATGAGAACTGTGAACCGGCGCTTCAGGGCTGCGCGAAGAATAAATCGCTCTACTGTGGGCGAGGGTTGATGAATGAGCACGTAGTCACCAGGGTGAATTTGAACATCAGCCAAGGCTGCGATTTGGTCGTCCACAGAGCTGATCTCATCCTTGATTTCCTCAATACCGTCAATAACCTCTGATCTCAAGGCATGAACCTGAGCCGAAGGAGCTCTCCACGAAGGAGTTGATGCCCCTGAAAGGCCTAGGGGCGATCCCTGGCTGCTGGGCGCGAGCTCACCGGGCGTAGACACTGAGAGGAGGTGGAAGAGAGTCTTAGGCACGTTGACGGAGCTGTAAGAAGAGAGTGGGCCTGGCCGAGCGGGTGGCGGTTTGGCGCTGTTGGTGATATAGTCTCCGGCAGAATCTTGCTTGCCATATGTCGAAGGAGGCCACTGATGCGACAGGGCATCTGGGTTCGGGACAGCATCGGTCGGCGTAATCTGGGCGTCACTGGGGGTTTCACTCGCACCCTCGTTTCTATCCTCAGCAGCTTCGTCGCGGATAAGGCCTAGAACTCGGCGCACAATGTTGGCGATAACGAGCTCTTTGGGCTGAGCCTCGACCAGGCGACGACCAATACGCGAGACGTTGTCGATCAAGCTGTCAACGTTAAACCATTTCGATCGGGCGACGACTTGGAGTAGGATGTGAGCTGTAGCGACGGCGCAGGGCTCAGAGCCCTTGATTTGTCGTCGCTTGAGGAGACTGAAGGTATCGCGAACGCTTTAGCAACGAGCATCTTGGTAAAGGACTTGGCGGGTATCTCACCAGATAAGGCTCTCTACAGAGGATTCCAGTGCTTGACCTTTGAGAGACCTGAGATATTTCTCGAGATCAGGCGCGTAGCCTGTAGAAAGAGGGGCCATATCTACTAGGAGGTGTATCGGTCGGAGTCACACTCGCGGGCGGTCGTAGCTGGGTAGTGAAGCCGGGGTGGG
Organism: Fusarium acutatum; assembly: GCA_012932015.1. Taxonomy (NCBI): domain Eukaryota; kingdom Fungi; phylum Ascomycota; class Sordariomycetes; order Hypocreales; family Nectriaceae; genus Fusarium; species Fusarium acutatum. Next base: position 56,896 of record JAADJF010000071.1, on the reverse strand, counting down.
ATGCCTGCGATTCGCGGGGTGCAATGGAGGGGTGATTTGTGAGTCAAACACAAATATAGCCCAGTAGGATATGCAGTTTTGCTGAAGATACTGATTTATTCTCTGTTTAATTTCGAATGATAGATTTCGCAGGCGTTGTGCGAAGCGTCGGCGTTGTTGAACAGGCAAACGATTGTTGCTGCTTGGAACGAATTGTACGGTTTGTGAATATGAGTCAATCAATTCCTCCTCGCATCGGAGCCTTTTTTTGTGCAAGGCTTCAGGTTCAGGTGGGGGCCATCAGCCTTGTCTCTTTGTGGGGCCATACCCCGAGCCCCGAGTGCAGTCCATGACGGCAATGGGACAGGGGCATATTCTACTAAGACGTACAGGTAGCACTAATTAGATGAATTTGGTTATCGAAAGAATCTTGAGAGAACATGACAGATTTTCAATCAAAGGTGGGATATATGTAGGTTATCAATATTTGATGTCACACTTGGAGAGTTGGACTCACCGCCATCCTCTATGTATGAGCTGTCACTAACTTCAAGAATGGCAATTGATGAGCTGGCAACGTTCAAGGCATTACGCAGTAATCTTCCGAAGCTCGATCTATTTCTTTTATTGCCAAGAAAGTGATCAAACTGGTTCGTCTAAATCATCAAACACCGTTATCACAGTGACATATTCGATACACAAGAATGACTTACCATGAGTGTACTGCTTTATTTATTGGTATCGGCTTTTTCACTTAACGTCTTCCAAACAGATGGAAATAATAATAAGCACTCACGTTGGGCATGATGATTTTTTATTTATTCTTCTGTTACGTTTCGTCGCAGCTGGTATTCACCTCAGCTGTTGAGGGCAGAGGTTTCTCGTGTCTGAAGTGCCAAGCTGCTCAGACATAGCACCAGTCCTACCGGGCTTTACATGATCGCTAAGTGGTCACGTATAGTGATCATTGATAAATAACAAATGATTGTGCATAAGTTGTCGACTAATTCTTCATGACCATAGATGATGATCAATTCCCGGAAGATCTCACGCCGAGATAGTCAGCCTCCAACGGCGATAGGCTCACGCTGAAGTGTCTCTCGTTCATTTCGTTATACTTATTCTTAAACTACGAGGAAGAGTTCCCGCTACATACATATCTAGTCACTCGTTGTAATATGAAACATCTTCTCAAGAGTGCATAGCATATTAACAAGGGTACTCCTCTTCACATGCAAAGAGACATCGCGTCCAGAATCACCCGGTCATTTTGCAAATTCTAGATACGAAAACGAAACGAACATGCAAACCCGATAGATCCACAACCAGGCCAGGTCTAATAAGATGCCCTTGCTCTCAACCCTTGTCAGCCGTCAACCAACCTACAACCGCCTTTTGAAAGACGTGACAATACGATTTATCGTTTGTCTATTAGAGGATCGGAACATGGAACAAATACCAAGTTTGATGAGGCCTTTAGAAGTTTGTTTTAGCCATATATTAACTCTTGTGTTAGTTCATCTAAGTGGGATGGTAGCTGAGTTCATCTTATTCCTTGCATAAGGTAGGTACAGAGATAAGCGCTTTGTGTAAGTGGAATACTTAATCTATCAACATTCACCACTACCTATGAGGATTTTGTCTTCAACAAGATGTCGAAAGTTGCATGGCTGATATTAATTTATTGGTTCTTCATGAAACTTTGTAGCATCTACAAACCATAGCAGCATTTCCATGTACCAATAGCTTCACAACTTGATGAACTGTGTTCAGTGTCTCCAAACTTTAAGATAATAAATCCGATGTTTTTACAAAATCAGATACAGGCTCTTCAAAACTGTCTGTTGTTGCTTTTCTTCTTCTTCTTCTTCTTCTTCTTCTTCTTCTTCTTCTTCTTCTTCTTCTTCTTCTTCATCATCATCATCATGTACCAACCTTATATGTCATCATGGTGACGCTCCGTAGCCACACACGAGAGAATGCCAGACGACGCTCGAGTTGGGCTTTTCTCCCTCAAGAGATTCGCCACATGATCCTAGAGGAGGTCTCTCACCAAAGACGATGGAGTTGTGCATCCACTGTCTGTAAAGAATGGCATGCCATTGTTGCATCGAAAAATCTCAACTGACTTGAGTTGAACGGAGCATCCACCGAAGGCCGGAAAACAATCATTCTGCAAAGACACCTCATTCGCAGAATTTACCTCAACATCGAGCTCCCTGTCTATAAGTGCCGCCAGTGTCGAGGATATTCTTCTTCGATTGAGCCTGTCGAGCTCACCAAAGCGGCACTACAAAAGCTATCCAAAGCGCTCGCAGCCTGGGAGCCTACACATCATATAACGTTGGAACTCAATGCGTACTCACCGAGTGACCTAGCCCACTGTTTCAAGAACCATCTTTACGGATTCAAGCACGAGGATGATGGAAATCTTCTCGAGAAGCAGAAAGCCTGGGCTGGCCCAAACCACGGCTGGGTCAAAGGGAAGCAGGTGAAGCCTCCAACGACTGCAGCTATTCAGCAGCTGTTCAGAACAGTCATTACAGAGGTCGGGGGCAAGAGACCCCCAAAAGTTCCTGCAGTCAAAGGGGTTGTGATCCGCCGACAGATGCGACGTAAAATCGACTGGGTCGCGCTCTCCAAATTGCTAAAGCAGTTCCCAAATCTCGAGAGTATCAACTACGAGCCATGGCGGGTTCTGTTCCACGTACCAGATCTACTTGGCTCGAGTTACTGGTATCATGACCAGAGTAAGTCAACGGCAGACACGATAAGCATATCCTGGTATCTAACACTCTTGTGCAATAGGGTTGCAGGATGGGCTTCCCACATGGCCCCAGCACGTCAGATCAGTGACTATTTTCGAGGATTTCAACGAACAGATCGTGGAAGCTATTCTGAGCAACATGGACCCGACCACGTCCATGCCAATAGAGACCCGCCGGCGTACAAAATATGAGCTGGGGGAAGCATTTGCCGTGAAGAGTCGTAATCTCGAATATCTTTCTGTGTCGTTCATGATCGATGCTCCAGACTTCTTCACATCTTGCAAGATGATCATTGGCTGGCCTCGACTCCGATCGCTGATACTCACAACGCCGCTCATGACGAAAGGGTCTGGGGGCCGTATATCGGACTTGTTGGTGAATGCTGGCCAAGTTGCGCAAAAGATGCAGCATTTGAAGAGCCTCACGATCTGGCACTGTTCTTACGACGAGGCTAGTGCGGTCGTCTTCCACAAGAACGAAAATGGTGGCAGGAAGGTACATGGCTCAGCGACTCTCACATGGCGAGGAACACGCGATTTCGATTTCAGTGAAGAGGTGGTTGACACATGGCAGAAAGTTGTCTGCACATGTAATTCTCGTCAACGATGTGTTGGCCAATGCGACTCTCATCAACTCCTTTGCAAAATCGAGCGAGTGGAGGGCGAAATCATCTCTCATGGCGATGCCATCCATCATCTCCGTTTGCCTGGTGGTGTAATTGATCCTACATCGCTGCGGCAGATACGCGAGGAAGAGATATTGTAAAGAGAGGCCTGGGCAGTGGATGCTGAGCCAGTTGATGGATCTGAGGAGGATCAATAAAGAAGCGGTTATCAATAAGAAACATGAACATGATCACTGTGGTGACATGAGCTGTTTGGGAAACAAAAGGGATACTTGCGTTGATTGTAGTTGATTTGTGGAAGAAGTCTTTTATTGTAATACGTCGTTGGCTAGGGGGTGGTAGAAGCTTATAACAAGATTATGTCCTTAGGTGACAAAATGACTTAGACAGTATTGGGAGAATTAGGATAAACTTGGTATGATCTTTGACTATTTTATTTTTCCCGACTGATGTACGGTGTCAAGTCTTCTGACCCAGACAGAGGCCTAGGAAGGTCATTTATGATAGGACATAGGAATTCTGTAAGGCCAGAGCATATGTGATTGATACGAGCCGCGGTATCCAAGAACCCCTGTAGCGCTACTGTAGCAGGGACCAGTGATGCACTGAAAGCAGCCTAGAAACTCGAGTTCGCAGGCTGGAGCCCCTCCACTCCAAAGCCTGGCAGTTCCCCAGCATCTCGGCACCTCAATCCCCAACACGTGCCATCCCTCTCAACCATCATCCGTCGTCGTCAATCGAGCCACCCATCAGCAAATTCTCTCACATCTCACTCCCTTTCTGATCTACTCACTCCTTTCTGAATTGATGTGATTTGACCAGATCCCTCACGCTCTCTTTGCGCGCGCTCAAAGTGGCTCGTAAACTTGCCCCCCTCATCTTATCTTTATTCCTCTCAGCAATCAATCGCCACGGGCTTCTTTGTTCTTGTTTCTCACAAGCCAGAAAAAAAGACTGACTCCCCCCGCCTCACCCGTCGATAGCCCGCTACACTTACGTATTTGCTACAGTTTTACAACTAGCGCTGCAGGGCTGCTTATTTCTAGCTTGGAAGAACCCGATCTTGGACCTAACTTAGTTGACCAACAAAAGGCTCCCCAGCCTTAGAACTCTCTCCAGCAGCCAGCTCCCCTCTCAACGCCACGAAACAGTTGATAACTACTCGCTGACAACCGTGCGAGGGCGGCTTGTCTTTGCTCTCTGTCTTGTCTTGTCTGTCTAGCAGTCTATACAACCAACCGACAGGTTACTAGACCAGGCTAACCTAATCGTCTCACCACTCAAGACATCTGTACTTTTGGATTGGATTTGTTTCTGCTGCTTGGGCTTTGTCGTTGAAAAAGTGCCCTTGTTAATTCCTCCCTGACACTCTTTATCATTAGGCCATTTGTACATTCCCTGGCCCTACCATCGCGATTGTACTGCGCCCCTGTCCTAGTCCTTGCCTCTATCCTTATTTTTTTTTCGCTTGGCCGCACGCATTCGATGCCTTCTTGACATTCGTTTCACTTCCTGTCAATCAGCTTTTGTATCGACGGCTTCTCCTTCCCGCGAAACCAGGCTGGCCAATAGCCCGACGATCCGTTCCTCGGGACTGTTTCCCTTCTTTCCGTCCGCCGTCACAGAATTCCGAACTCTTTGCACCCGCATTCAAGACTCGAGCGTATCCCCTGAACTGCTTCTTCTACCTCATGGAATGCGATAGCCTGTGGCGATGAACTCCCTCAACATCCTAACGGCCCGTGTATCGCCGCCCCCGAGTCCAACTCAATCTCGATCGAACAGCATAGGAGGAGGTCCCATTGGCACAATCGGATTGGCCTCCGAGGACCAGCACGGCGACGATACATCTTCCGGTCACGAGACTGAATCCTTTGCCCAGGATACTATCGACGAATCGCGATTCACCGAAAAGCCGGCTGACGAGAGTACACCATTGCTCAACGACACAGGTGACAGCCAAAAACGAAGCTCATGGTGGCACTCTATCCCTCGACGCTTTGCTTCTAGCATTATTGGTTCTATTAGATGGGTTCTTGCGACACTGGCATCTCCAGGTGTCTATCTTATTGCATGTTTCTATGACGAATACGGCAACTTCGCACCCTTTACGCAGCTCGGAAAACTATTTGGATTACATGGACCTCGACATAAGACCATGGAAGAACCTGAAAATGTTTCTGAAAAAGACTATGGTAGAACTACAGGATATAGGAAGCTAGCACCAAGACCGAGGCCCGTATCATCATCATCGACGTCATCAGGCCTCTCATCCGAGTCGGAATCAGATGGATCGCGGTCAGGCAGTCTCAGTCGACACGCACGTTCGAAGTCACTACAGCCTGCAGAGGAAACCGGTCCAACGAGAAGGTCAATTCGCATCAAGCTCAACAGCGACGAAGATCTCAGGCAGCGGAAGCATAGGAAAACGCAATCGGCAGTCGCGCGAACAAAGGCTAGTGATTTGGGCGGCGGCGACCTCTCGGCGCATCTTAAATCTCCCACTTCTCCCATTGCAGCGCTCACCAAGTACCCAAAGACACCGGCACCACCTCGACCTTTGATCCCACGCAGGCAGCCGTCCTATATCAACCTCGAACCGCCGACGAGCCCGCAGAAGACCCTGATTCTAGATCTAGACGAAACCTTGATACACAGCATGTCCAAGGGCGGCAGGATGAGCACCGGACACATGGTTGAAGTGCGCTTGAACACAACATACGTGGGGGTTGGTGGACAGACATCGATTGGACCGCAGCATCCGATTCTATACTGGGTTAACAAGCGACCGTATTGCGACGAGTTTTTGAGGAGGGTGTGTAAGTGGTACAATCTGGTTGTTTTCACGGCATCGGTGCAGGAGTACGCAGATCCAGTGATTGACTGGCTAGAGGCGGAGAGGAAGTACTTCTCGGCGCGATACTATCGCCAGCACTGCACGTTCCGGCAAGGCGCTTTCATCAAGGACCTCAGCTCGGTCGAGTCAGACCTGAGCAAGGTGATGATTCTGGACAACAGTCCGTTGAGTTATCTGTTTCACCAAGGTAAGGTGCCTCAGTCGGATCATTCTTGGGGGAGACTGTTAACATTCGCTTTCCAGACAATGCGATTCCCATCCAGGGCTGGATCAATGATCCGACGGATACAGACTTGATGCATTTGGTGCCGCTGCTGGAGGGTCTTCAGTATGTTCATGATGTTAGGGCGTTATTAGCCCTAAGGGGTGGTGAAGATGGTCAACATATGGCATAAACCATGATATTTTAGGCATAACTTATGATAAGGTACTTTAATCTGGAGTTGATTTCTCGTTTTCGCCGTAGATTACGTGGGTAAAGTTGGTTCCTTATTAGGTGGTAGATGTGGCGGGAGAGTAACCGCCATGTTACCCCAGACCAGACGACGAGTGGCTTGACGTAGTTGATGCAAACTTCTGTATGCATATCGTCTAATTTAGGGTCATATATGATGATGTAGTTGTCTTTATTCATAATTCCCCCAAACGTCTCAATCTCAGGGTAACCCTCATAATGGGCAAATCTCCAGTTACAAACACTTTTGGAAGTGGAGGGTTAGAGCATCTAAGTGCAGGATTGCTTTCTGTCGTCTTGTGATGCATCAAAATATTTCCAATTAGACACAAGCTTTTCACAAACAAAGAACAAGGGTCCATCCACAATCACACGTCAAGTCCGTCATGACATCCCAATCCTCTGTACCCGAATTGTGATGTTCAGGGACAGGGTCTGGTGTCAAAGGCATGTGGTGAAAGTCTGAGACAAGAGTTGCAGGTTAGCTCGAAACGGAATGTGTTGCTGAGCCGGCTGTTTTCGGGAGGCCAGGACCGGCTTTAGAAGGTTTGAAGATGGGAATTTGTTTGAACTGAGAAGTTGGAAACGGGGAATAAAAAACAAGCTTTGGGCCGGCTTCGGTTCCGTGGATCACATCAGGCACTTTTCAGCTGGGGGCTCTTGAAGGGAATTCGGCTGGAAAGGGAGACAATGGAAGAAGGAAAAGTTGACAATGGCCCGCTTTCATATTACCGGGGTTCATCGTGTGAGAGAGAGCCGAGGGAAAGGAAAGGAACAGATGCAGATGACGCCGTGACACCGTCACTCATCACTCACTTCTGAGAAAAGTCTGGGTACTGTGATGCCCGTGCTAGAGACTGGTTATGGAGCTGTTCCCCGCTAAGACATGCTTGCTTGCTTTTCATGGAACTGAACTGAACTCTGCTGGAGTTAGTAGGAGCAGCAGCTACAAAACCCTGGTCACCAAGAAATTTGCCCTGGACCTGGACCTACAGTGGACTAGACCAAGCTTCCCCATCTTTTGCCCCGCCCACAGGAGATCAAGCTCCTGTCCATAGCTCCAACTACAGACAGGGCAGCTGTGAGTAGGTATGCAGTATGTAAGAGTGCGTGAGCTCCCCTATGGCATGTCTGAGTCGTACACGTAAACGTCAGATCAGGTGCAAAGTTGGCAGGCGAGGAAAGGAAAACAGAGATGCACCCCGCAATAAGTGAAGGTTAGTGAATTAAATTGGTTAGTGGCAGTGAAGAGAAGCTGCAGTGGCTGGAACATGGAGGAAAACGGTCCAGAGTTGAAATTTGTCTCACCAAATGGTGACATCATCACATCTGGTGACGACACAAGGGCAGAGAGAGGAGGGGAGAACCCGAGAAACAGTCAAGGCAATGGAAGGCAAGCCACCCGGAAGCGCTTTTCTCAATGATGCGAGATCGAGATCTGTGACGAGCTCGAGAGTACAAATACTGGGAAGGATCCAATTCAACGAGCTACCTGCTACCTTATTCTTTCACACTCTAACTCAACTCATCTCAACCAATTGAAGCTATACCCATACCATCTCTCAACCACAAACAAACACATCACATCAAAAATGTCTCTGCACTACCTTCCCCCCGTCAAGCCCTCTGCCATCGCCCTCGGCACGGCCTTCAACCACGGCATTGAGCTCGCCGTCCTCGCTCCCATCTTCGGCCAGACCTACCAGCGCGCCAAGGCTGCTAACACCAAGGAGGAGTTTATCCGCTCCAAGGAGGCTTCCGGTGCTGCTCTCGCCTGGGGCTCTTCCCTCATCGGCTCTGCTCTTCAGTCTTATGGTGTCGGTGCTCTCATCAACGCCACTGGTACCCTGAGCTACAAGGGCGCTGCTTACCTCGGATCCCTCATCTTCTTCGCTACCTCTGCTCCCGGCGTATGCTTTCACTCTTCTCTCACTGCATCCACCCATTCACTAACTAACCTTCTATAGTACATTGCTCAGATCTTCGTTGAGAAGCGACCTCTCGACACCGTCGGCGTCAGCCTGGCTACCAAGCTTGTTGAGACCCTCGGTCTCTCCGTCTTCCTCACCTGGTGGGGAACCCGAACCAACCCTTTTGAGTAAATCCTCTCTTGACTAAGGTTTCTAATCTCCCCATGATCGGGATGGGGTTTTCATGATGAATTTGTTATACCGTGGCTTCGGGTCTGTGTGAAATACCTAGGGATAGGGACGATGTACCTATAACAGAAAGCCAATAAGGCAAAATAATACCACACAAATGAACAAAACTGCAGCCTGATAATGCGATGTCCATTATTTGAATGCATGGTATTCGACGACCGGAAAGCTGTGAAGCGGTGTGTATATTATAAAGGGACCTTGCGGTAACTGTTAGTCGTAAATATGTGGCTGAAGCTATGATGCCGAAGCCATGGTTCGTCCTAAAGTCTATCAATGGTGTGATCAGGCTAAGGTTAGTATCCAGAGCAGGGTCCAGCTGTGACAATGCTTCAGTATTGAGTTGTCACATTTGGGTGTAATGTGGTGGTGCCGCGGATTGGGTCGCGTGCAGTGGCCTGACGAATGATTTGAATGTCGCGAACGCTTCATCGTCACGAGCTCACAGGTTACAGCTCAAGATCTGCTCTGTTTCGAATTCAAGGACCCTTGATAATCATGTCCCATTTTTAATGCAATAGCTAAACCTGAACGCCGCCAAAGCCCTCATCCAGCCGTTGGTTCTCCGGCTAGATGTTCTGGTATAATACATCCAGACTTGTACTTGTTCTAACACACCACACCATTCGTCCCAGGGTACCCTCGCTCTCTCTTCATCTTTGGACCTTTCCTACAATGACGGCACTGTCGCGTCGTCGATGGACCTTGTCCCCCCTAGTACTTGGTTCCACCCTTGACCCAGAAAGCCTGCTTGCCATACTCCTTCTGCACGTACTTGACGAGGGACGCGTAGCTTTCGCCAAACGCCTCACCATCATCCTCGCCGTCCTTGTCAGCAGACTTGTCCTTTGACTTCTTGCCCTCGGCCTTCTCCATGATCATGACCACGGATGTAGGACGCTTGGTCTTGGCGGCAGCGCCGAGCTCAGCGCGCGACGTGACGAAGATGAAGGGCACGTTGTGGTCCTCGCACAGCACGGGGAGGTGAGAGATGACGTCCATGGGAGAGATGTCGCCGGCGATGATGACAACGCCGGGGAAAGAGGTGTTGCCGGGGGCGGAAGGGGGGGACTTTCGGAGAGTCTTGACAACCTCCTTGACGCCGCGCTTCAGGGTGTTGTTCTTGGCAGCTGTGAAATGTTAGCGATCTGTCCGAAACACATGGTTCTCTGTAGTCGCATACCCTTTCGGATGGTCTTGTAGACCTTCTTCATGCCCTTTTCATCCGCCACGGGGAGGGCGAAGGGAACGACAGTGCGCTCAAGAGGCAGCTCAGCGGCCTTCTCCTCCTCAGCATCAGAGTCCTCGTCCATGTTGGCAGCAGCAGCGGCAGCGACGGGGGCATCCTGCTGGAGCTTCTCCTCAAGGGCGGCGGCGAGCTTCTCCTTCTTGTCCTTCTTATCCTTCTTTTCCTTCTTGGACTTTGAGACGCCGGACTCGTCGCTTCTCTTCTTGTCCTTCTTCTCCTTCTTATCGGGCTTCTCGGCGGCCATTGCTGCGGTTCTTTCGAGGAAACTTCGTCGAAGTTATTACTTGTGTATTCTTGGCAGTCGCACGGAGATTGTGTGTGCGAATTGAAGGTTCCGTGGCAATGTTGGTGGTCGCAAAGTTACCGAGTTTTGTTTTAGCACTCCACTGACCTCGAAATTTTCCAACTTTTTTTTTTCTGCAGCGAGTTGGAAGAAGAGCTACCACGCAGAGTTTCGGCGTTATGTACCGCCGGTTCCGTACGACAATTCTGCTTTCACGTGACTCCATAATCAACAGTCCAATCATGCTCTCGGCAATGACCATTACCAGTGGATCCGATATCAATTCGAATCATCAAGAGGTATGACATTGATGGGGGCCACTGGGTCAGAGAGACTTCATTTCGATTGCAAAATATGGATGCTAAAAGGTCAATAAGAAAGAAATAATGTGACTGCCGTCTATTGCACCTCCTGATCTAGGTATTGATGATGTACAACGAGTCCAGAGGACCTACTCCAACACATCCGCCATGGTTTTGCTCCAATAATTCAACCGATTTACTCCTCCTCATCACCGAACTCAGCACGGCCAGCCTTGGAGTTGAGGTACTCGCTTCTATAAATGGAATCAGTATTTTGTCGTTGTTGAGCGCTGTGCATGAACGTACCGCTCGACAGCCCAGTTCATGATGTAGTAACCGGCAACCATGGGAGGAAGCCAGTAGAAGATTTGGCCCTTGGTTCGGCGGAAAGTGTTGAAGATGGCATCGTTGAAGGCACCAGCCCAAGGGTTCTGTCGGTTGGCGGACAGACCGTAAGTGATGATACCACGCTGCTTCTCACCACCTGATATCGAGTTAGTCTCCAGTTTCGTCGATGACGTTGATGAATCCCCGAGAATATCTCGTCGATGAATTTCGAGACCGGTTATGCGAATGCATCGAGTTCTGGTGTTATATCGACCCAATTGCCTCCACCTCGTGCATCGTCATTATCCGTTGGTCCGTCGCGTTCATCGTCCGGTTTCCTCGTTCGCACATCGTGGGAGCAATCACTTACCAAAGTGGCCCCAGTTACCAATATAGCTATTAAAAAAATCCGTCAGCATTCAATTCCGTCTCGATTGGTACATTTTGAAGGCCCGGTGTTGTTCGTTCGATCATTAACCATTGGAAAAGCCGCACGCAACAGAACCACCAATTGCCCTCGTTCAATCGCAATACACGTACTGTCCGTTCTTGGGGTCGGCAGCGCCGCTTCGGAGCATCTGAGTCGGTCTCATTTTGGCGGATTTGGCACGAAAAGTCGAGGTCTCTCGTGTGTGGTTTTTGGAGTCGTCGGTTTGGAGGCGAAAGGCAGAAAAGGGCCACTTGAGGATTTCTCGGGTTGGAAAGGAAAGCGCAGACGCAGGCTTTCCCCATCAGCCGAGCTTTCCCGAAGGGGCTTAGCTCCGAGTAAGAACCCACCCGAAGGAATCTAACAGCCAACCAACGAATCGTACTGGGAATTGGTCCAAAGGTGGACTAAGAGCTTCAAATCATCATCGCCGTCCGTTGACTCCGAAAAGCTTCAGCTACGCCTCAGTTCCCATCGATATTTGGGTTCTAACGACCACCATTTCTGACCGACGTCTTGCAACGATACGCCGAACAAGACTTTAAGCTCATCACATTAAAATGGCGGCCGCTGCGAGAGCCCTCAACTTCATGTACCGCATGGCGGTCCCCGCTTCAGCTGTCGTCTTCATAGGCAGTCAGTCTATATACGACGTCAAGGGAGGAACTCGGGCTGTCATCTTTGACAGATTGTCTGGTGTTAAGGAAACCGTCGTCAACGAAGGAACCCATTTCCTTGTTCCATGGCTGCAGAAGAGCATCATCTTCGATGTCCGCACCAAGCCCAGGAATATCGCAACAACCACAGGCAGCAAGGATTTGCAGATGGTTAGCTTGACACTGAGAGTGCTGCACCGACCAAATGTCAAGGCTCTCCCCAAGATTTACCAGGTAAGATGAACAAGTAAACTCTGGTTCAGCTCATATGACTGACTCTGATAGAACCTCGGTGCCGATTACGATGAGCGAGTCCTCCCCTCTATTGGTAACGAAGTTTTGAAGGCCATCGTGGCCCAGTTCGATGCCGCAGAGCTCATCACTCAGCGAGAGGCTGTCTCTGAGCGAATTCGAAACGACCTTACTCTTCGTGCTGCCGAGTTCAACATCGCTCTCGAGGATGTTTCCATCACCCACATGACCTTCGGTCGTGAGTTCACAAAGGCTGTCGAGCAGAAGCAGATCGCCCAGCAAGATGCTGAGCGAGCACGATTCATCGTCGAGCGTGCTGAGCAGGAGCGTCAAGCCAACGTCATCCGCGCCGAGGGTGAGTCCGAGTCCGCTGAGGCCATTAGCAAGGCTATCCAGAAGGCTGGTGACGGCCTAATTCAAATTCGAAAGATCGAGGCCAGTCGTGAGATTGCTGCTACTCTTTCTTCAAACCCCAACGTCGCCTACCTACCTGGTGGAAGCGGAAAGCAGGGTGGCCAGTACCTGTTGTCAGTAGGCAGGGCTTAAAGTAACGGACTTTGTATGATGTGAAGGATGTTGAGGAAATGACAGGGAAATCCCCGCTTATCGTTGGCGATGAAAACATTTCATTCATAAGCGCCAACTATGTATTTCTAGAACGAGAACAGACGGGAATAACAACCCTATCTCGCAATGTATAATAGCCGGTGGCTTCACGGCTTCTCCCGTTCCAGATCGGCATCAACTAGGCTGGACCAGTGACCAAGTCCAGAACACCCCAAGATCTATGATGTCCAATGCTCCCCAGTCCTGTGAAAACTCGCATGCCTGTCTACCTATCTTGGATATGGCTCCCAGACTCTAGAGCTATGCCTCGATGAATGCCTCCGTCAATCCTGAAGCTTTCCCAGGAGCCACGAAATTACCATCCACCAGTTTCCAACCCTCTCTTTGCATGTCCATCCACTCATTCCTGATCTTGAGACGAACAAGGTCTCCTGCTGCCCTTGCATCTTCAGCAGAATCATGGCCTACCATCTTTGGACCCGTCTCCTGTTGAATCTTGCGGTTGAGATGAACATCCATGAGCATCTTCAGGCTATACCGATATGGTAAACCAGCCTTGTGAGGGAAGAGCAGCACGGTGTCAATTAGTGTTGGATGCACAATACGGACTGAGTTGAGATCGTTCTCAAGACCATGTCCGATCAGGGGTGTAGTTGGGGATATGAGTTGAAATAGTAGGTCTCTGGCAACTTCTGGAGATGAGACGATCTTGAGCTGCTTCTTCTTAGGCTTCAGCTCACCATCTTCACTCACATCGTCGTCGCTACCCTTAGTTGGCTTCGTCGATTTGTCCGCGGTCCATGATTCAGCTTGAGCGAGGTCATCTGGCCAGACACCGGAGTATCGCGAGTTGAGATCGAGTATTTCTCCCAACGGTCGAACCAGAACATCCAGCAGTTCCTCACCCGTCGGCCATGATGTTGCAGTTAGACGGATAAGTTCCATGCCAAAAACTGTATAGCCCATCTCGCAGTCGAAAGCCACTGCTCTGTCCGTAGGCACAACGGAATTTTCGGGAGTTTCTGCAAAGTTAAGCACAGAGGCAAGTCTCTTGGGATCTGAGGTCTTGAATACGTGGTGATCACGAGTGAAGCAGCCAACAGAGTCGCCGACTTCTTGTCCACAACATTGATATCGCTTGGGCTGCCTGGTATTGTCACCTGGAGCCTTGGGGGCGATGAAGGTCTTTCCCCAGTGGAACGTGCATGTCCCACCAGAAGTGAGTGCACCGTCTTCTTCCCGTCTTCCAGGGAAGACCTGGAAGCGTTGTTGGCAACGGTCACATTTCTCCCACCCTGCGGCTGTTGCTACACCTTGTCTCCCCTTTTCAATATCAGCTTCTGAAGGTATACTAGTAACATAACCATGATTTGTTAGCTTATCGATGGGAGTCAAGATGCGTTTCGTAAGCTCAACCTCCTGAGCAGGGGTCAGGCCGGTCTTGATTTCCTTGGGTTTCTCGTTGGGATCTTTCCCAGCTGCTTCGAGTTCCTTCTTCTTTAATTCATCCTCTCTCTCAGTCTTCCATTGATCAACCTTCATTCGCTTGTATTGCATGACTTTGTTTTTCATAACGTTAGAGTACACAGCGGTCTTGTGGACGGCAACGTATTCCTCCTCGTCTAGGGTTCGGACGATAAGATCTTGATCTGATAGGAGAAGTCTCGTCTCGTCTTTCTTGATCTTAGCTTTGAGTTCTTTGTTGAGACGGGTAAGTTCTTGGTGAAGCATTTTGACTAGCCTGAGACGGACGTCATGAGCAGCAGGCAATCGTTTAAGGAGTCTCGGATTCAGTGTCTCGGCCTTCTTGGGCTTTGCTGGTACAAGTTTTCGGGCAGGGGATTGACGTGATTCAGTAGCAGAATGACTTGTTTTGGGAATCTTTGAAGAAGCTTTTGGGGTGTGATCTTGAGTGTCCATTTTCCGTTTCAGCGGTGGGGGAGAGACCGTTCGAGCTGCTGTTTCAAGCTTCTTGGCTACTGGCTTTGGGATATCATCCGTTGGACCCCCACGAGATGTTCCAGAAGAGCTGGGTGCCACATCCTGGGGAGTTTTAGGTGAGGGAGGCGGATGAAAGGGATCTGTCCTCACGCGCTTGCGTTGTACGTCTTGGTTTGCTGCGGTGGTCTCATTTCTCGTGTCATCTGATGAGAGTCCTTGTGACGGCGGTTCATATTCCTCCTTTGGATGGTTGAATGGACAGAGGCTCGCAGCGCAATCATCGCCCTTTGGACAGGGGATGTGTTTAAATATTAAGGTACTCATGGTGACGACACCTCAAAGTTACGTTGAGGGTTTCCCAATATGAGCTATGTGTCGGCGTTCGTGATCATGTGAGCTTCCAATGATGCCAGCGAGATCGTTGAGCGTGAATGGATGAATCGAGGTTGAAGGTTGAAGCCAGGTTTAGGGTGGTTGTGCTTGGTGAGATGAAACAATAGGAGGTTATCCACTGCAGTGAGGTGAGTTGTTGTGGAGAGGTTGAAGGGAAGGCCGTGCTGGTATGAATGCACGTAAGCTTCTTGAAGGGTCGGAGGGGCCAAAAGAGTAAAGTATTAAATTATCGTCGGTTTGATTCAATTGAGATTGTATTAACTGTAGCTCTTGATGTACAGATGAGGCTCAGCTTGAAAGAGCTGCAGGTAGCCTAAGCCTGCAGCTCTCAAGCAGTTGCTCTCATAATGGGGCCCACTTTTAGCAGTACCTTACCCACTCCAATGTTGAATTCCGCCATGATTTTAGAGGCTCATGAGCCATGACGCTTTATACCAACTGGAACAAGGGGATGGACTTTTGGTTCTTTGTAATAACCACAGAATTATAAGAATACAGCTGACTATGTGTGCTAGTTCTAACCACATACTGAAACAGATCTGGTTCTCTTTACATCGACGACAAACTTGTTTTCAGTGCACTTACATAGTACACCCTAAAGACGGCTCGCACTCGGTTTCGCACCCCTTTGTAGGCGTCATGATAGGAATTCAGCTCGCCCAAATCTAGAACCAACCCGCGATGGTGTGGGAAAGCGCCACATTTGAGAATCGATCAAACAGATCAAGTAAGATCCGTAGACCAGTTAGTCCATGCAGTCTAAACCGAAGCCAGCTATTGGCAGTAGTCAGTCGGAATTCACATCTATCCGAGATATCGTGTAGACTGCATGCGATAAGTCCGCAACTATAAAGACTGAACGAATCCTCTGCTGTTATTCATGGCTTGGATGACCACGTCTTCAGCTCAGCCCCACGGCATTAAAACTCGTTAAACACCGTTGTCAGCAACCAGATTGTATTCCTAAAACGGCATATGCTGTCGCGTGTTTGGTCGACGTCGATAGTGGTCATCGATATTCTGGTGGGGACTTTAACGGCTTAACTCCGTGCTGCCTCCGTATTCCTGCAGTTGAGCGGACTTCAGACAACCCGACTTTACGCAATCCGAAACTCCGTTGGGGGCTGCATCTCCTGAGAAACCTCAACTAATTTATTCTTAAAAAGACTGGCAACTTTTCTGCCTCAGTCTCTTTCTCTTTTTGGTCATTTTCAATTTCATCGCACATCCTTCACCATGTCTAAACCTGTTGTTCTTGAAGACGTTACTGGCGGAAGCGCAAAGGCTACTCACCTTTGTGTTTTAGTTCACGGCGTAAGCATCATCCCCTGACGATCAATCCTTCTACGTCATGCAGCGCTGACCATAGAAATAGCTTTGGGGAAACCCAAGTCATATGCGCAATGTTGCTAAAGCTTTGCGCGACGAATATTCCGAAGACGAATTATATATCCTGCCTGCTGAGAAGAACCGTGGCAACTTCACATACGATGGCATTGAGCTTGGTGGCGAGCGCGTGTGCGCAGAGATCGAGGACAAGTTGCGCAGCATTGAAGAGCAAGGAGGCAAGATCACAAAGTTGAGTATTGCAGGATATTCGCTCGGTGGTCTAGTTTCGCGATATGCGGTTGGTTTGCTTTATGCGAAGGGAATTCTCGATGATCTCGAATGCATGGTAAGTCGCACTCAGGGGAACAGTAGTAGGAAAAGGTTAGATGAACTAACAATCCTGTCAGAACTTTACCACATTTGCATCCCCCCATCTCGGAGTGAGAACGCCACTTAAAGGATGGCACAACACCGTCTGGAACGTCCTCGGCGCCCGAACGCTATCAATGTCCGGTCGCCAACTTTTCACCATCGATAAATTCCGCGACACCAACCGACCTCTTCTCGCAGTGCTCGCCGATCCAGATTCTATCTTCATGTCTGGTCTCAAGAAGTTTAAGCGCCGCACATTATACACAAATATTGTCAACGATCGAAGTGTTGTACACTACACATCCGCCATTACCAAACATGATCCTTATACAGACCTTGAAAAGGTCAATCTCAACTACCTTAAGGGATACGAGGGTGTGATAATTGACCCCGACCATCCTATTGCGCTTCGACCGAAACTTCCACAAGATACCCTATGGACAGACTACGAAGCTCTCAAGAAGTGGGTCAAGAGCATCCCGTTCATGGTGACAGTCGGTGTTATAATTCCGATCGGAGTTGTTGTCTTTCTCGCCAACTCTGCCGTCCAAACAGTCCGAAGTGCCAATCGAATCAAGGCGCACGAGTCAGGAGAGGCTGGATTGAAGATCGAGCAGTACCGCATGCCCCTACGGATTAAGGAGATTCGAGAAGAAGTCGAACAAGCCTACGAGGTCCTCAACAGCTCACAGAATCAGCAATACTTGGCAGCGTCAGATTCAGAAGATGATCTGGCCTACGATGTTGAGGATCGCAAACTGCTAAAGAAAGAGCGCAGGATGTCGACTCCAGGACAGCCTACGCTTGCGCTGACCCCTGATCAGTTCGAGATGATTGAGAACTTGGATGCAGCTGGCTGGCGCAAGTTTCCTGTTCACATTCAGAAGCACCGACATAGTCACGCGGCTATTGTGGTGCGCATGGATAAGGAGAGTTTCGCAGACGGTTGGGTTGTTTTGAAGCACTTTGCTGGAAGTGAGTTCCTCATGTAAGGGGAATATTCTATTGCAATGGATTATAATGGATTTATGCGCGGTGCATTTGCGAGGCGTTTGGAATACCTTTAATATGGCTGGGACATATGGATAGAATTGGAGTTTGACATAATGCCCTTTATTAGACACAGGCAAGGGAACCTTTAGGACATGTTAGCGAGTTTAGCGACGATACTCATTAATTCATGGGATAACGATGATTTATTAAGTCTGTGTGACCGATCTCTAGGCAAAAAGTAGATTTAACACTGATATATTGACTTCCATATATGCTATGTCATTGTGCAGACAAAGTGACATTGATTCCTCATACTCCTACACCCGTGGCATCGTGAGTCCCAAAACTGTCGTCATCTCACCAAGCTCTGGTGTTGCAGTCTGATGACGCTGTGATACAGCATCACGTGTTAATCGCCACATCCTCTCCCCAGATCAACCGACCCCTCATCATGGCCCAATCGGAAACTTGTGAGTTTCGTGATCAAGAAGCTCTTAATTGGCTAAAGCGACATCAATCAGCCGATTGCTCGTGCTTTTGCCTCCACTTTCTTCTAAGTTCCTCCTCTTTTTCTTCTTCCACAGCGGAGAAAGAAGCCCAGACCAGTCGAGTACTGCTGCCACTGCCAAAGTCTCGTGCTGCTTGCTCTGCTCTGCTCTGCTTTGCTTGTCGAGGTCGCGAGGGTCTCCAGATCTAAACTTGATCACTCCATCATCAGCTCTTTTCACTGTATTATTCTTCCCTTGTGTAAATTCTCTCGCGGCCCGACATAGCTGCGAACTCCGCTTCTGAGTCCGTCTTACTGCTCTGCTCTCTTGTCGATTTCCCATATCCGACTCCGTGCCCCCGGAGATAAGAAAGTGCTGGTGCTTAAGCCGAGGCGCCGGCTCAATTTTCCGCAACCACCAACCTCTTAGTGATCAACTTGATCTAAGAGCATCATCGAGCTTACGGCTCATTGGGATAGGAATTGGGGTTTCAATCAGCTCTACGATTTGTTTCAGAGCTTCTTTGCACAATTGATAGGCCAGACCAGTTGCCACTTGATCAATTGGACCTCTTCTTCTACATCGCTTCTCTTCGATTCTTTTTTCTTGACGAGCATTATTTGCTCGAATCCGCGACAATGGTTCTCACTCACACGACAAACCATAACTATAACCACCCATTCCCGACTGTCACTCTCGCCTACTTCCTCCGATACTCCTCGCCTCAACTAAACCCCTTCGCCGCCCATGTTCTCAGCACCGACACCATTGAGAGCTATGTCGACCCAAAGACCCGTCGACTTCACACAACTCGCATCCATTTGAAGAAAAGTCGAATGCCTGGTGCTGTTTACAAGCTACTTCCTGCCAGTGTTACCGGTGGTGGCTCTGGAGACAAGGCTTCATACATCCTCGAGACGAGTGTTGTCGATATCAAGGAGGGTTGGATGAAGACAGAGAGTCGAAACCTCAATTTTACCGGCGTGCTTTCTGTCATTGAGAAGCAGGAATTCAACGTCCCTGCCGAGGGCGCTAACCAGAATCCTAACGAGACTGCTGTGACGACTATGGTTCAGTTTAGGTCAAGACTCGGTGATAAAATTAGGGGCAAGCTGGGACAAGCTCAAGAGGACGGCTGGTTCAAGAATGGTATCATTGGTGGCTGGGGCACGAAGGGTATTCAGCGCAGCATCGAGAGCATCGCCTCTACCAAGACGCAGGATCAAATGGGAAAAAGCCGAGATGGCATGAAACTCGTCCTCGAACGATTGCGCAACAATGGCGTAATGGGAGTCCTCGAGACGATACGGCGAGAACGTCAGCGACAGCTCGCTTGAACGCATAACGATACGACCAACTGTAACAATTAACGACAACGGCCTTTGAGCAGCACAACCTCGGGAGGGAAAGGTCCCTGATGGGCTGTGTACGCTCTGTGTATTATTATTGCTTTTCACCTGAGCCTGGCGTATGTGTCTTTTTTTTTTTTTTTTGGTAGGGGAATATGTGGAAAATCTGGAGATTGATGCTGGAATCGGCCAGTGGAGCGAATGAGGGGACAGAATAACGTGCGATGACACGGCGCCTCGACTATATGTGGCATCCCCTCTCTTGTATTGTGTATGAAAAATGAATGGAAACAAGAATTTGAAGAAGTCTACGGAGTATTCGTCTATTGATTGGCCGCGTGGATGTGAGGTTTGAACTTCCTTGACAGCTTATCTGAGGTACCAAGCTTGGGTCGTGTACGTTCCAAGCTCTTCGATAGCCTATGGACTTACTTATATAGCAAAGGTATATACATGCCAACCTTTGTTGTATCTTATCATAGACTAAATCTAAGTGACGTACCCCTGCTCCAAGCACCAAGTATCTCATTCAATTGTACGTTTCGCGACATGGTTGTCCTCGGTGGGTATCGGGCTCTTACGAAATCTCTTAGACAAGCTGGCAAGTATGCCACACTTCAAAGAGCTATGGCTTTCATCCATTAAGATATTCAATCGCGTCTAGTCTCATAGGAGCAATACTGATGCCTACGGATCTCAATGCGGCCTGTGGGAGAGGGAAATTATCACGAGAAGTCTTGCCATCGGCCATGGTTCTTCTTGTCAAGGCAAACTATGACAAAAGGCAGGCAGTGGAAGCTTTGAATTCCCCTTGATCGTGCTGACTTTTTATGGTGGCTTTTTACGGTACACTAACAACTCCTGTTTCTACAATAAGCAGCAGAGATCACCATTCTATATTCCACACATAAAAACAGCTGTACAGTTCACTCACATAGCAACTTCCTCCGGCAGCGACTGGCCTTTCTTCTATGATCCTCTAGTTATCTTGAATTCCACAGAGTATCAAGGATTTCAATCTCCGTTCCTCATTTCCCCCAACACCGCTGTATGCACTGTTATTGAACTTGTTTTGATACATAAGTGCCTTGACTTCGGCCCCTCACCACCGTTCCGGACACCTCCATCAGATCACTCTAGCCCTTACGCAACTGTCGTCGAGTACCTGTATCATACGACGGGATGATCAAAGTAATAAGCAGAAGGAGTGTGGTCAATTTAAGAGCACATATTGGTCATCCTAGGTAGAAGCTCAAGCCATCTGGTACACGGCACCAACAGATCCCTCAGTATCCTCAAAGAATCTATACAGGCCAAATTCGCCCTCTTTTTCTTTCTCAGTCAACATTTTACCGCCAGCCTTTTCAATGATGGGCCCAATGTTGTCAACGTTTTCGACGAACCAGTAAACCATAAGACCTCCTTTTCCTGGGTGGAAGTTACCAGTGTGGTCAGGAGCCTGTTGAATGCCACCTGTCAAGCCCAGGCTGGGGTTGAAGTCGAATTTCCTGAACTCATCAGAATCCTTGTGGTCGGAGTCCTTGAAGTTGAAGTTGAATACAGCTTTGTAGAACTCTGCGGCTATATCGGTGTAAGAGCAAGACAGACTCGCAGTTGGCTAGGACATACCACGGCTGACATCTGTAGCAGGGATGCTCATCCAAACGGGAGTACCAAAGGCCGGTGGCTTCCATTCAGACATATTGGGTTATTGGTATGGTTTTAAGATGGATAAAGAGTTGTTTAAGAGTGAAGGATGATGAGGTGAGTTCAAACTGAGGCCATTGAAGTAACGAGGCCCTTTTTATAGACCATCCTGCTGCCTCTTCACTCAATGAATTTACGCTTATTCACACCTTTCTGTCGTATTGCTGGCTGCGAACCGTGAAGATGGGAAGACTTTAGGCCGATGGCTTGAGCTAAGTGACGATACTTAGCACGTTTTCAACAATCGGAACGCGTTGGGGAAGCCATCTTGACAGGGGTGCCGGACGCCAGCTGAGCACGAGAGCACGTGTCGCTTAGTAAAGGCCATACATTGTTTGGTTTACTGAAACTTGTTTATTTTTCGGATTGTTTACAGTGAATGAATGATCTGATACAATGCCAAGCGATACTGAGACATAATGGCAGTTGGAGATTGAGAGGTGTAGTTTGGTTGTACTATAGGTAGCTTGTCTATATCACCGGAAAATATTGATGATTATAATCTATCCTCTTCATTAGTTCAGCTTTTGATGGCCATGGCTTTTAATACTGTGCCCGTGCCCCTCCATCTCTCCACTCCAAAGCCTGGAATTGTGAGATGCGCGGGGCAGGCAGATTAGATTAGTTATGCGCATCGGCCCGTCACGTCACTCAATCCCATTGCGATCATCAGTATTTCGGTTCTTTCAATTTTCCCTCCTTTCTCGATAAATAAGCTTATTGGTACTTTTTCTCTTTTCGCGATCGACCTGCTCTGTTTCACAACACTGTATCATCGCCGAAATCATGCCAGACCAAGTAAACGTCCTCTTTGTGTGTCTCGGCAATATTTGCCGCTCACCCATGGCTGAGGGTATCTTCCAGAGCCTTGCGAAGCAGCCGAATCTCAAGGATAAGATTGGGCGCATCGACTCTTGCGGTACAGGTATGAAAATCGGAATAACTAACCAGAATTCAACTGATCATTCTCGATGTAGCTGCCTATCACAGCGGAGAACCCCCGGATGACAGAACCATGGCTACCCTCGAGGCCAATGGTATAAATGATTACGACCATCTCGCGCGGCGCGTATGTTTCCCATCTCACTCGCAGCGCAATTTTGCTGACACGATATCCAGTTCCACCCGAGTGATTTCAACACCTTTGACTACATTTTCGCCATGGACAGATCGAACCTCTCCGATCTTCACAGACTACAGAAGAACGCCCCAGACTCCAAAGCCAAGGTTATGCTGTTCGGCGAATTCAGCGGAACAAAGCGACCCGAGATCGTCAGCGATCCTTACTACGGCGGAGACGACGGTTTCTCAAAGGCGTATGAGCAGTGCACACGGTTCTCCAAGAACTTTCTGAAGGAGACTTTCGGAGAAGAGTAAATGGATGATATTGATGGAGTTGGATGGTGGTGGTGGATTTAATACCCGATACTTGTACATACAGATGATCAATGAAGGGAAACGAGGCAGGTTCTATATTAGAGGGGACTAGGTAGATTAGAATATTTATTGACACTTCAACATAGTTGATGATTATTGGCTGAATGATTCCCAGCAAGACGGTTCGATTAAGTTGGAGGGTAGGTTATTCTATGTCGATCCTACAGGTTGTGTCTCAGAATCCATGAGGTCGGTTTCAGATAAACACCCATGGAAGCTGGTCTCGAAGCAAGAAAAAGAAGGAAACTCGGCGAACTTTGCTCTGGTGGGCCACTTGTTACGAGATGCGGTAATCACAAGCTTGCTGAACATTTCTAATACCTTGACAATGATCAAAAGAGGCCAGGAGAATTGCCAAGGACATCAGAAACAATACCGTACACCATAATGTCGCAGTCTGAGAGTTCAGTGACAGTCCCACTTGGCAAGCTTCAGCCCTATGCTCCCAGGGCTGACGATGCAGCGGCCTAGTGGGCGGCCTTGATCTCGGGCTGAAGAACAGCGTCATTCAATTTGTCTGATTTCACTCCGAGTGTCTCTCATCTCTGTCATGTTGCATCGGTGATGCCGGACCCAGAGACTACGATAACAACACGAGGTCATATTGTACACCTGGCAACTTGACGGCATCGGACCCTAATTCCCAGTGGAGGCTTTACGTGAGGCGGATGTCTCTGATGCCGGGTGAGATTGGATGAGATTGCTGACCATCGGTGATGGCCTTTAACAGACTCAGCCCCTTGGTGGCACAGGACGGCGTGCGGCTGGATACACGACCTAACGAAGCGGGAGGTGAATGCCGAGAAACCTTTTGTTAGGCTGTCTCTTGTGTGTCAAGGAGGAGATAAACTTTGGACTTCGTAAAGGAACGCGTGTTTTTAAATCATCAAATTTGAGTCTGTGTCCTCTGAGAGTTCAACACGACAAGTTCCCCTTTTTGCAATAGATGAGGCCGAGCCCGTTGCATGCATCACTGCGACTTGAGAACAAGGGTCGTTGTCGCGCGGCTATCAAGTGAAGAGCTTGATTCGTCCTCTCATTGGCCCAGTGCGTGTGGGGGCCGCAAGCCGAGCAAATCAGCCACATCACCAGGCGGTGACTTCGCTGCGGGGTCCCTTTTTTTCATACCTTAGCGGCTTCGGGTCACTGTGGATCGGTTCTAGCAGCCCTGAAAGCCCCTGCTAAAACAGCAACGCAATGCTTCGTCCAGTAGCAGTCCAGGGATGGGCTCAGCAGCTGAGGGAGCTATTTCCCATTCCACTCGTTCAACCCGCGGGACCCAACCAACCAGCAACATAAGGTACATACATATATCGCAAAGACGTCGCTGACTGTTTCTTTGTCTTATTCTTACACAGCATTTCTAAACTCTTCATCTTTATATACCTTGTCCATCCCTATAAAGCTGACTCCCCAACCGATGCAAACGGTCGTTCCTCTTTGACAAAAACCTTGTCGCATTCGAAGCTTCTATCTTCCATCTGCCCCGCATCCAAGATCATATCAGACAGAACAGCCACCATGTCGGACCTTCAAGGACGGAAGGTCTTCAAGGTCTTTAACCAGGACTTTATCGTCGACGAGCGCTACACGGTCACCAAAGAGCTTGGACAGGGAGCCTACGGTATCGTCTGGTGAGTGCGCATCCTGTTACTGCTCGTAGCACTCGTCTCTTGCTTGTGCTGTGACTCCAAACTCGTCTTCTACCCCGCCACCTCTGCATTTGCTGACGATAACCCCGCCTCTCAGTGCCGCCGTTAACAACCAAACCAACGAGGGCGTCGCCATCAAGAAGGTCACCAATGTCTTCAGCAAGAAGATTCTCGCCAAGCGCGCTCTGCGCGAGATAAAGCTGCTTCAGCACTTCCGAGGCCACCGCAACGTGAGTTCTGCCGAGGCGCAATGAGTACCAGGGTCAAGCAGGGACGCGTATGCTAATATGCTCACGAATAGATCACATGTTTGTACGACATGGACATTCCTCGACCCGATAACTTCAACGAGACGTATCTGTACGAGGGTCAGTAACGAGCCGAGAAGAAACAATGGCCATAAGCTGACACAGCGTAGAGCTGATGGAGTGTGATTTGGCTGCCATCATTCGATCTGGCCAGCCTCTTACCGATGCCCATTTCCAATCCTTTATCTACCAGATCCTTTGTGGTCTCAAGTACATTCACTCCGCCAATGTGCTCCACCGAGATCTCAAGCCTGGAAACTTGCTCGTGAATGCCGACTGTGAGCTCAAGATTTGCGATTTCGGTCTTGCCCGAGGTTTCTCAGTCGATCCCGAGGAGAATGCCGGATACATGACCGAGTACGTTGCTACCCGATGGTACCGTGCGCCCGAGATCATGTTGAGCTTCCAGAGCTACACCAAAGCGAGTATGTGACCCGAAACCACAGTGTTAGTGGATTGTCTTACTGACCCGATATAGTTGATGTTTGGTCTGTTGGTTGTATTCTTGCTGAGTTGTTGGGTGGCCGACCTTTCTTCAAGGGCCGTGACTACGTCGACCAGCTCAACCAGATTCTTCACATTCTTGGAACTCCTAACGAAGAGACACTCTCTCGCATTGGCTCACCCCGTGCTCAGGAATACGTCCGCAACCTACCTTTTATGCCCAAAAAGCCATTCCCTAGTCTGTTCCCTCAGGCCAACCCTGATGCTCTCGATCTTCTTGACAAGATGCTCGCCTTCGACCCCTCGTCTCGTATCAGCGTAGAGCAGGCTCTCGAGCACCCTTACCTCCACATCTGGCACGATGCCTCAGACGAGCCCGACTGTCCTACCACATTCAACTTCGACTTCGAGGTCGTTGAGGATGTTGGCCAGATGAGAGGCATGATCCTGGACGAGGTGATGCGATTCCGACAGACCGTCCGCACTGTTCCTGGCCAAGGTGGCCCCGCCGGTCTCCAGAACCAGCAGGGTGTGCCCGTTCCTCTGCCTCAGGGCAACAGCCAATGGACAGCGGAGGACCCCCGACCACAGGAGTATCAGGGCCATGGAAACACAGGGCTCGAGCAGGATCTCCAGGGAGGACTGGATGCCTCTAGGAGATAAGGAAGCATATTTGCGGGTGGTAAGAGTCGGATAGTGTCTTAGAGGAGGTTCAGAGACGTCGCTTCAAGTTCAAAATGAGAGAGATACTTTAAGACAGGAAAACAAGGACAAGGCTTGGTGATTTCAAGAATTTAATGCCTGATACTAGGAGGATAGGAGAAGGAGGAATGAGCTTCAAGAAGCTGATGAGGCATGCTTGTACATGTGTTGAGTAGGCGGCAGTCAACCATACAGTACATGGGTTGAGGGTTGAGCAGCGATTCCCTCTTCTTCAATTTCCATGTCTGTTTTTCCAAACGAGAAACAAGATGAATACGATATTTCTTTATTTGTTACATTATCCGTGCCAGTCCCAGAAGCGATGTTACTCTATATGATGAGCATAAGGTCTTCCAATGTCTACATGCTGATGTCTATTCTACAGTATTTCCCTTCAGCCAACAGTCTCATGTACGAGCTTGGCCATAGCGATGACCTTTTCTTCTTCTAATCTACGTGCAACGATTTGGAGACTGACTGGTAGTCCATGGACCAGCTCTGCGTCGTCTGTATATTGTTAGTAATAGTGATAATTAGACCGTATGACTAGAGTGGGCTACTCACATTCTTCATTGACAGACACGCACAACGGACTCAACGGCTCATACGAAGCGTCAAGCTTGTCAAGATCCTTATCGGCGTTGATGCCTGTAGCGAAAGAGACAGCTGAGTAGTCAACAACGTTGAAAACGCCGGTATACGCAACTATCACTCATTAGTATGTCAACCCGTCGCATCGATGACCTAGATACTTGCCATGTCTTAGGCTTCCATGCTTTCCGGTACTGTAAGGGGTAGTCGCACTAATAATAGCATCAATGCCCGCCTTGTTCCAGCGGTCGAGATAGCGGTTCTGGAAAGCTGTTCGCTCGAGCTGAAGCCTCCACATCTCAGAGGTACTCAAATCTCTAGCGACTCGATAGGCTTCCATTTCAGGTCTCCAAGGTTCATCTGTACGCTCAAGTTCCTTTCGAATAGTTTGTCCGCCATCAGCAGTGAACATGCGCTGAAGAAGTTCACTGCCTTCCTTCTGGTCAACAGGATCCCATTCGATGATGGTATGTCCCGCCGCTTCGAGCTTCTTCTTTGCGATCTGGAGAGCTCGAGTTACAGGTGGTGTTGGCCGGACCATGCCGTCGTGCCACATGAAAGCGATCTTTAGCTTTTCAGGGAGTTGGGCTGGGCGCCAGGGAATGGGGAGACACTTGGGGTCGACGAGCCAGGGCTGAGAGTCAATGACAGCTTTGCTGTAGAGCTCAACGTCTTGGAGAGTTCGTGCTAAGGGGCCGTTGACGGAGAGAACGGCCTCTTGGCCGGGCATGCCGGAGCGACAATTGCGCACTGGGAATCGGCCTGCCGAAGGACGTATGGTGAAGATACCAGTGCAAGCAGCAGGAATACGCAATGATCCTCCTATGGCAGCATAAGTTTATTGTTGCCAACTTGAGAGCGTAGAACTTACCGATGTCAGATCCAACACCAAGAGGACTTCCCTTGAATGCAATAAGGGCTGACTCTCCACCTGAACTTCCACCACTGGTAGTATTCCTATTCTTAGGGTTCACAGTTCGTCCAAAGGTGTTGTTAACGGACTCTGCAATCATCATAGCCGTAGGTACATTGGTCTTGACGTAGAAGACAGCACCGGCATTTTGAAGAACTGTTGCAAGTGCAGAGTCGGACTTGGCTGGGTCTCCAACATGGGCTGTGAATCCAACTGTTGAGTCAAGACCTTCAAGGTTGAAGTTGTCTTTGAGAGAAATGGGAAGGCCATGGAGAGGGCCGACGGGAGTTCCAGTTTTGGCGAGATGCTCGTCTAGTTGACGGGCAGTTTGGAGAGCGCGCTGAAAGCAAGTCTCTGCAAGACAGTTTGTCTATACATCGTGTTAGTACGACGCAGTTCTCGTTGTGTGACTGACTTACAAGTTGATGAGCGGCAGATGCTCTTTTACAGAATGCCTTGGTGACATCCTCAGACTTGTACTCCCCTGAAGCAAGTTTCTCAAGGAGTTTGGCAGCAGTCAAAGATGTGATAGCGAGCTCTTCCTTAGTAAACCATCCTGAAGATTCTGGCCAAGTTGTAACATCAGCCTGATCATCAGGGGGAAGAATATCTTTAGGAATGCGCCATTGTTCAGGGATAGAAGAGTTCAGAGCCCTGATCTTCTGGTCGCTGATATCCTTCCACGCAGGAGTGGTATCAAGGGTGGCCGTTTGTGTAGTAGTTGTTGTGAGAGTCATGATGGGCGAGACTATTGGTGTGCAGTATCTTGGGTTAGCCAAGGGAAGATAGAGAATAGAGGCAGCTTAAATCTAGTCTGAGATATCTTAGTCGAAGGCGTCAGTTGAGGGTTGTATCAGTGTAATAGATATCTTTCCTATTTGGGTTATTGCCGGTCCGGAGTTAACTGTAGTGCACTAGTGATTTAGGTTCCCTTCCTGATGAGGAGAGGCATCAACGGGGTTGAAGTGTGGTTGTATGAGGGGAAATGCAGCTTATCACGAGGTGTTGACACTAATGAGATACGAATATCTGGGGTAATTCCAGACACTCGGTAATAGAACAAGGGTCCGAGTTTGTTGCTGATAGCTGTATCTATGATATGTTGTGACCTTTTTGGGTGAGTATATCCGGCCGCTGGTTAGAGATTCGCCTAACATAGTAGACATGGTGAACTACTCCAACTCCAACTCCAATTATAGACTGACTTTCTCTCTATGAAACTGACTATCTGAGTATGTAAGAACAGAAAAACACAAATCTTGGCATCTGTTACTCCTTTCACTTATCCAATTAAGCTATCTTAGTATCAGCTGTTTACATATCAAACCTCCAGTCTCCATCGAGATAGATACCTCAGTAACATCCGCCAAACTTCCCCGGCATCTCCTATCTCACTAACAAGGAACTTATCTACCAGGCTCGTATAGATACGTTTCCAAAAGAGGAAATGAATCAAGCAATCAATTGCGGAGAGAAATCGTATCTTCAGGGATGATCAACGCCCTGCACGTTCTAGCCTATCGCTTCCCCGCAAATTCCCATTTTTTTTTGGTTGCTTATCGTTTCGTTTCGGCAGATTAAGACTACTTTAGACTTGGCCGAAATCGTTTGACTTGCTCGCTCAACACACGCGACTTGACTCTGATACTGCAGCGGAATAGGAGCGTTGCCAAGGTCGGTGTAATTGAGTCTTGGAGACTAATACTGCCAATGACTGACTGTCTTTGTCTGCAGCTTCACTCGGCATGTATAAGTAGACCAGGTCTCGACCCCTTGGTTGTCACTCTTGATCATCATTGTCATCATCATACTCTCGCCACTTCAGACTCTTTCTTATACAGTCGCAAATATGTCGTCGAAACTGAAGGAGTATCTTCACGTTGACTACAAGCCCGGAGAGAGACGTCTTGTTCAAAAGATTGACTTTTTCATCTTGACCTTTTGTTGTTTGAGTTACTTTGTCAACTACGTAAGTTGTCATACCCTAGCTGTTTGACTCATTCATGTACTGAAATGACTGACTCTGTATAGCTTGACCGAAATAACATCAACAATGCCTACGTGTCTGGAATGAAGGAGGACCTTGGGTTCGAGGGCGACCAGCTGAACCAAATCTTTACTTGCTTCACTGTTGGGTAAGCTCACATCCATCTCATGTTCCCTTCTGCCATAAACACATTCTAACAAGTCACAGCTATGTCATCGGCCAAGTTCCCTCAAACCTCTCCCTCCAATACATCAAACCTCGCATCTGGTTCCCTCTCATGATGGTTCTCTGGGGCGGTCTCACCATGGCCACCGCCTCCGTCCAGAGTCCCAAGTCTATCATGGCAATTCGCTTCTTTCAGGGCATCTGCGAAGCGTCAACCTTTGTCGGCACACACTACATCCTCGGATCTTGGTATACAGAGAGAGAACTGGGTAAGCGAAGTGGTATCTTTACGGCTTCTGGCCTGGCGGGAACTATGATTGGAGGTTTCATCCAGACGGGTATTCACTCAAGTATGGATGGCCGAAATGGCTTGACCGGTTGGCGATGGCTCTTCATTATTGATGGCCTCATTACCATCCCCGTCGCTCTCTACGGCTTCTTTCTGTTCCCCGATACACCGCATACGACCACCGCCTTTTACCTCTCCGAAGAGGAGCGAGCCCTCGCCAGATCCCGTGTACCTCCCGCTGAAGAACGACCTAAGCTCACCTTTGGCTATGGAAAGATGGTTCTCACATCGTGGTTTTGGTGGGGATTCGTTATTCTCTGGATCATCGCCGGTGAGACCGAGTCCTTCAGCACCAACGCCCTCTTCGCTCTCTTCCTCCAAAACCATCCGACCGAAACATACACTGTCGCCCAGAAGAACAACTATCCAAGTGGTGTGCCAGCCGTTGGTATTGTATCTACGCTGTTTTGGGCAACATTGACCGACTTTCTGTCTGGAAAGCGATATCTGGTTGGATACTTCATTGGCCTCACTGGAATCGCTACAGCTATCATGGTTTTGGTTGCTTCCAAAGATCCTACAAACCCGCATTCCACCACGGTTGTATTCGCAGCTTACTACTGGGCTGGTTCTGTCTACGCCTGCCAGGCTACCTTCTTCGCTTGGTGCAACGATGTCATGCGCCACGAATCAGCCATGTTCCGTGGTATCGTGTTGGCTGGTATGAACACGGGTAGCAATACCATCAATGCTTGGTGGAGCATCGTCTTCTATGGTGCCTCGATGGCTCCTTGGTTCATTGTAAGTTTCTATCATTCAATGTTAACTACCCTTGACAGAGCACTAACATTACATCAGCGAGGCATGTGGGCAATGATTGCTGTCAGCATTGCCATGATCATATGGTGTACGGGTTTGACTTACAAGTGTCACAAGTATATGACCAATGTTGTGATTGCTTGCGAGAGAGAAAGCCTGGAACATGAGAAGCAGGTTGTCGGCAAGGAGGATGCTTGAGTGGCGTGTTTTGTACCATCTTGCCTTCTTGATGATGGGTTGTCTAGCGTTCTTTGCGATGGGAGTTGGTTGATATACTTGAAGTGCTCTTGTGCATCTCAGTTGCTCACATTGGTTTGCCATATCATTCACGGTTCTGTGGGAATTCAAGATTTGCCTAAAGGACTTGATGCAATGTATTTCCATTTGACAATGGCTAACTACTAACCTAGCTTCGTTCCACCCCCATCTTGACTATCCAATACGCCCTCCAATTCCTTCGTATCAAAAGCAAAACGCCAAATGTTGTTCCCTAAATGTCCTCTGGAGTTATGATGCATTCACACCCCGTAATAAACCATGGTATCTGTTCCCAAAACCCGAGAATTTGTACCAGTAAACGATCGTCGTGAAACGTATGAGTATCCTATGTAAAGCGATTGTGACCTTTTATAAACTCCGATGAACCGCCGTTCTATCTGACTAAGAAAATATGTGATTAAGAAGTGAACGATGAAAAATCGTGACTGGTTGGTTTAACCGTAGAACCAGTAGAGGGTGCTGTAAGAGGTGCTGTCGGTGCCCTTGGCCTTGCAGCCGTGAGAAACACCTCCAGCAGTGTTGACGCGGTAGACGTAGGAGACACCAATGCTACCACCAGCGTCGCCAAGGTAGAGCCAGTCAACAGCGCCGGTACCGTCAGGACCAGCGGAGGCAGTAGAAGGAGCCTTGATACCGTCGAGCTTCTTGCAGACGAGAAGTTGGTTGGCCTTGTCGAGGTCAAAGGTAGGAACTCCAGCAGCGTTGAAGAAGTGATGTCCGAGGTAGGGGAGCTTCTTCTGGAGGCCTTGGACCTTAAGATCTAGCTTCTTGGGGAAAGGGTTGGTGGTAGAAGCTCCAACGCCGTTTGCGTTGAGGTTGAGAGGGACCTTTCCGGTGCTGAGAACGTCACCAGTGAAAGAGGCCCATTTATCGGGAGTTAGAGATGAAGCACTTTGGCCCGGGTAAAGATGAGTGATGTCGTAGAGAACAGCCAGAGCACCGATGGCAGCGGGAGTGGCAGCGGCATCAGCGCAGGTGTAGTTCTGAATACCGAAGCCAAAAGCGATGTGCTTGAGAGCGACACCTTGGGGGGGAGCAGGGAGTTCAGAAGCTTTAAGTAATGTTAGTGATACTGAGGATGCATAAGTCGGTTGAGCTAAGACTTACCACCACCATTGACTGGGAGGACAGGAGTGGGCTTTCCAGGCTTGCAGCTAGAACCAAGTCCAAAGGTAGCAAGAGGAGAAGCCAGAGCCAAAGTGGCAGAGGCAAGGACGAGAAGGGAGTTGGCGAGCATGGTTAATGATGATGTAGGAGACCGAAAGCAACTTTCTGAGACACCGGACTATGACAATGCGTTTTTAAGGAGGTAAAAGATGGTGTCGATCGTGAGTGATGGGAATTAAAGCACCAACAAGGACTAAAGAAGCAGTGATAGCAGAATAGAAAGGGTGATAGAGGAAGAGCAGAGCGCAGTCTTGTATACAATCGGCGGCAACGAGTACAAGGGCGGCAATGCTAATAATAAACGCAACGAGCAAGGGGTCTAAGTGGATGGGGCGTTTCCACCTGGGCGCTTATATTGAGAGTTGGTGTGGTGAGTGCAGAAGAAAAGAAGCGGGGATAAGAAATGCAGTGGTTACCAGAACCAGACAAGACTTATAATAGAGAACAAGAATAGAAGGGGGACTAGACAGAAAAGAGTGAGTTGGAGTTGTTGGTTGTGGTTCAAGAACGAGGTCGTGATAGACTTTATATACAAAACTAGGTAGATAGTCAACCTCTACTGCGCCCTATCTAGGCAGATTTTGAGATAGACACGAAACCCAACAAACGGAACAGAACAAGATAGTTTCTCCTTCGTTTCTGTTTCTTGCGTCTCCTCGCCAAAAACTCAGACGGAAGCGATGCAGGCAAACATCCATGGACTAGGCCTCGAAACGCGGGCGGAGGCGAGAGAGAGCCTAGAGAGTGAGAGTGAGACCCTTGCAATCCTTGTATGTGGAGGAGGGTGTAGGGATCAAAAAATCTATCTAGTGCAATGCAACGCTGTTCGCTTGGGGGAAATGATCTAAATGGAAGGGCGGCCGCGTTGAGAGGCGACCCTAGCGCGGGCGGAAGCGTCGTTTTCTGGAGGTGTAAGCAGGGATCATAGTTGTATTCGGCTTGGTGTTGCCGTCAGCAAGAGTCTCGTCCGTCTCAGTTGAGAGTCTGAGATGTCAGAGGAAGAATGAATAAGGAAATGGCTAAAGTGGTTAATTAACAGAGTGTTTGATGTTTACGGTTTGGTCTGGTTTGGTTTGGTTTGTTCGTTTTGTCTTCATCCTATATTACTACCTCAACGACCAGAGGATCAGCCAGTCGCCGTCGATGAAACGCAGAATCGCCCACCGTCGTCTGAACTTGTAACCTCTCAGGTATCAACTCTTGTAATCCTTGGCTCAGATCGGACAGAGCATCTTCCGCCCTGCGCCCCGCGGGCCAAGACGGCAAGCCCATCGTCTACGTGGTAATTATGTGTATACTACTACTAAGACAAGGACGCGATGTTATAAGCGGGAAAGGGCAAGGATGCAAGAATCGTAAGTGAACAAACATAGTTATCTAATATTATAAGCAAGGTCCGGGTTCAGGTCCCCGGGGTCAACCACCTGCATCTAGAATGTGGTATTAGAGCATGTACGGATGTGGACAGCGAGTAATTTTGGAGACACGGAGGAATCTAATAGTTTCCAAGAGTCTCACCTGAAGATGAGAAACGTAGACAAAAAGTAAAAAAATGAGTGAGAGATAGAGAGAGTAAAAAGCCATCTCATTTATCTCAAACATCGGGCCCTGGCAGTTTCAGCTGTGTTCTAGTGTACGCTACTGCACGAAACGACCGAATCACTCTATATCTCATTTCCACTGCATTCTTCTCACATGAATTCGTATTAAATAATTAAAATTAAAATTCAAAAATTCAAAAATGCAATAATTAATCGAGAATACGGATACAGAAGCAGAGACGAGAATAGAGAAGAAATTTGGGGAAATTAACCGCTCACAACCGCTCCGACAGCTGTAAGTGGTTCATTCGGCCGCACCCTTCGCTTGGCTTGCGGCACGGGAAAAACTGCCCTTTTTTAGCGGGAGGTTGGAGTCCGTTTTTCTTTCATTGTATACAAACTAAAACTATTTGCGTTTAGCTCAAAGGATCTCTCAATTCCTTAGCTTACGGTTAGCTTATGGTCAGAGTATCATTGGCTATCCAATTCGAGGAGTCGAGTTGGGTTGAGTTGAGAGGTTGGTGTAGGACAAGACTCAATCGGACCAAGTGTGGGAATTATAGCAATCTTGTGACACACTCTGGATGTTCGTTGTATGCAGGTAGTAAAATATGGAGATGATGCTCAGTCCAGGTGTTGGTTGGTAATCTACTGATTGCGGTTGGCAATTGCATCGCTTGTTGGGTCTACCAGTTGTTGGTCATGACGGCGCTTGGAAGATCGAGGTATTCAATGTTGGCTCTAACGTCTTTTCAAGGCTCAGCAACGCATTGTTTGTTCTGAAATAGTATCATGTTGGTAATATTGTTGCCAGCTCATTACCAACAGTAGTTCTCTCGTCTGGTTGTCTCTTTACTACTTCACTCAACAGCAAATTAGATTCTGTTACACAGCATATCATATGATTCGATGATTACAGCATCTATTTACCTGTTACGCGTTGCCTTGCCTTGCGTTGTCGTGCCGTGCTTTAGCTTTACTGCATCTATTTGAGGCCCCCGTCGCCTTGCGTACTGTAAATGCGGCCCCACTTGTCCATGACATCGGCCTAGCGACCGGTCGCCAAAACATCCTTACTCCAAACACCGCCCGATCTCTCCTCCATCTCCGTCTCCGCCTCCGCTCCGGCCCTCCACCGGCTTCAAGCACCGCCCATCATGTCTCGCCGAGCCCCCAAGGGCGAGTACATTGAGACCGTAAGCTCTCTAAGCCCTGTGTATCATCCGATGCTAACATTGTTATAGGACACAGGTAACAAAGTCGCACGTAAAGCCGTCCTCGTCGGTACTCAAAATATCATGCTCGGCGGCAAGACCGTCATCCAACCTGAAGTCATGATCCGCGGTGATCTCGCTCGAACAGCCACATCGTCATCCTCTGGCAGCTCGCCAGCGAACAACACAGCCGTCGCCATCGGCCGATACTGCTTCCTAGCTCGGGGTGTCCTGCTGCGTCCACCGGGCCGCATATACAAGGGCGCTTTTACATACATGCCACTGCGCATAGGAGACCACGTCTTTGTTGGCCAAGGGACAGTAGTGCAAGCTGCAGCTGTGGGAAATCACGTACAGATCGGAAGGGGGTGTACGATTGGAGAATTTGCTATTTTAAAGGACTACGTCAAGGTGTTGGATGGGACGGTTGTGCCGCCGAGTATGGTCATTCCAAGCTTTTCTATCGTTGCGGGACAGCCGGCTCAGGTTATTGGGGAGATCCCTGAGGGAGGTTATGATGAGTTTGAGTTGAGGGATATGTACAAGACGGTGGGAAATAATCCCCATCCTCCAGCGTCATGAGGGTATCGCGGCAGGTCACGGGATCGGGTCGGTGTGCAAATCAGCAGAGAAGAGCATATAGGTTATACTTTGGGACGCAACAAGGTTGTTATAAACCAGGACCTAAAGGAATAGGTCATATCTCAAGGCGGGATAATACAAAGTACGCACCCGACTCTACAGTACTCAATGAATGAGACGACGGGAATGGACTCAGGCGGGATTCATTTGAGACAAAGGAACCTGTCCATTCTGCTGACCTTGATGGCCAAAATCAGGCTCCAAGAACCTGCCTGGACCTCCAGAGCATATAAACAAACAAGGCGATATTCACGGGAGGATCAAGTTAATTATTTAGATAAATGTCAATGATACCCTTTTATGCGTTTTTCTTCTACTGTTGGTAATTTTCGTCTCCTATTGTTTCCAACCTCCGGTTTCACTCTCATCAGACGGCATCTGACCAACAATCAACAATAGAGAGCCATATACCGTAACCACGATGATACTGTCTGAAGCTGACGATACCCTTATTGTCCGTCTGCAGTGCTTGGTCTTCACTCTTCTGCACCGTTTTTTTTATCCTCTCGCACATATATTTACGCAGATCTCCCTCCACCTCCCATCGTCAATTCCATCCAGACACATTTCTCAGCCAGATCCTATTATTCGCTAACAACAATTTCTCACTCAGAACCACGACGCCAATAGTCAACAAGCATCAGCCATGTCTCCTCCAGAGCTCCCCTCCAAGCTTGTCACCGTCCCGTGGTCCGAGGCTCTCAACGTCGAGGCCAACTCGCGCAGATCCGATTCATCTCCAGGCCCATTCGCCCTGACCATCCCTCACGCCATCATCCGAAACACTCATCTCTACAACCAGCTTCGCTACGCTGAAGAGCTCGACAACCGATCCCTCAAGGACGTCATCGCTCCTCTTTGTGAAGAGATCGCGCAGTATCAGAAGCAAGACAACAATGAGATGAACGGCCTCTCCAAGACCATCGTCATCAAGTATGGCGAGACCTCTCTCCGCGTCATCCGCCGTATGTGGGACCTCAACCTGGTCTACAACTCTCGCCCTGAGATCCCTGGCGACATTCCCCTTGTCTTCGCCCATGGTACTTGGTCCGGTACTCTCCGCGACACTGTTCTGTACCGTATGCATGTCCGTCTTCTTCGCAATCAGCTCAACAATGCTCTCGCCGCTTAGTATGCCGAGGACTTCAAAATTGCGAATCACAACCAGTTCAAGAACGGCGCTTACGTCACCGACGTCCTTACCCAAGATCACCGCGACCGAATCGAGCGTGCCGCCAAAGAACGTGAGGTCCTGTCCGCTGTTTGGCAAGAAGTGACTGAAAGCTCTAAGCTCGGATTCTCCAGCTCTACGTGCCTAGGCATGACAAAGGAGTCTGCCCTGGAACTCTGCATCGAGACTGTCGAAACCTTCCATGAGACTCTTGATAGAATCTCAGATGACAAGGAGTATGAGATTTATCACGGGGATACAGAAGAGATTCACCGCTATCAGGCCCGTCAGTTGCTGCATATTGCCGCCCGAGCAGCTGCCAACTGGGAGCCTCGACAGCCTGGACCTTCAGACAATATTCTTGCTGTGTACTGTGAAGACATGCTTCGACGCCGTAGGAACGAGATCCGCAAGCAGAATGCAGAACTACGACAGCGGCTTGAGGCCATTCTTGGAGATACTCGTGGAGGACAGGTCGGCATGGGTAGCGATGGTGAGAGCGAATATGACAGTGATGATGAGTCTGAGCAATCTGAAGATTCTGATCTCCCTGTGTTTGGCCACTACAACTAAGGAAGCTCACTCTTTCGTGAATTCTTGAGTTTGGCGCCTAGTTTGTATTACACATCACCGAAGAGTGCTCCGTTTCTTGACAAGGGATTAATATTGAAGTTCAACAACGAACTTCAGCAAGGATTTGATAGCAGATGGGGCTAGCGAACCTCTCATGGGTTTCATAGTATATTCCCAAGTTAATGGGCTACGGCATATGTGTCAGGAGTAATAAAGTGTTGTGTGATCAAAAGCAGTCTTCTCGCGGCAAGTTATGATTGACCAAATATGCTGTGTACAAGAGACGCATTCAGACTACTTCTTCGAATCTATAATAGGTAAATGATGCAAAGACTTGGGTAAGTTTAGCATGAACCTAGGCATATTTATCAAGGATTTGATCAACATTTGACTACCTAGTCATTTTTGGCACTTTCGCTTGGCCCGAAGTTTTACTCCTCCCCGGGGGCTGGCTACTTACCTTGTGTAAAGTTCGTCATCTTCATCAGGTGTATTCCTTTAACGCCTCCGATATCATGACAGAGAACGCCACTGGAGCGGGACATTCTCTTTCGATGAATAGTTTTAAGCCATAAGAACTTGACACACCTCAGAGTTCTTTAATGGTAGAAGGTGTGAACTATGGGCATATCATGCACATAAGCTGCCACTATGTATTGACTTGAGATCCGAGGATCAAGCAATTTGATGATCATTAAACATGAATATCATGATATCTCGTTGACCTCTACCAAGAAGTCCCAAGCCTCAGAATCTGTATGGCCTGAACTTCATGACACTCAGGAACTTCTCATGATTTACTTTCCCAGTACTCGGACCAACACCGAATTCCGTGTTTATTCTGCAAGCCACACCCAATTAAAAAAAAACTGTAGAGTTTCATCCAAGCCCAATCTAATCATAGAACAAAGCATCGACTTCCGACAATCCCATCTTTAAACTTCCCTAGTCACCCACCCCTCAAAGTCTCAAACCGGCTGCTGCGGGGAAAGAAGGGTCACGAACCACCGATGCTCGGCCGGATGGGAACGGAGAGACAAAGGTGTGAGCCATTCGGCACTAGAAATAGCGAATGCCGGGCAAAGGCCGTTGAGAAGCGATCGAGTGTGGGTGAGTGCATATGTTCAGCCGAAGCGGCTATGCTAGATTCTAGTACCAGGGATAAGAGATGGTAGCTATGTACCGGTAATCAGACATCACTTTGATTGGAAAAGCAGTTATAGTAATAGGTTTCATGATTAAGTATTCTAATCAGTGACTCTATCAAGAAGCCCGTTCTAGGCGATGAACCCGAGGCAATTCCTCGGGGTCCATGTGCTCTCGACTGTCTAATAGACCGGGGGTATAGTCCGAACAACTCCAAACGCAAGGCATTAATGTATCATGCCGAAAATAAGCAAAATCCTCTTTTTGTGTATAACTTTTGAACAACCTTCTAAACGCCAGTAAAATGCTGCAAATGTCATCTACTCCTCTTTTTTAAATATCGCGCGCCCCGTCTTTTGTGCCGTGTCGTCGTTAAATAGTGTAGCGGTGAGTAGTGGAGATTGGTATCGTGTGCAACCCTTGGAGATAAGGTATTGCGGGTCGGAGATAAGGCGTGATTCATACGTGATGGTAAAACTCATAGAATCTGGCGCGCCTTCTCCTCGGCGAAAGCCTTGCGGCTCATCATCAGAACGCGCTCGAAGCCCTCACGGCCCTTGACAGCGTTCTCGCGGAAGCGAGACACCATGGTGTCCTCGATGCTGTTCTTGATTCGCTGCCAGCCACCGCAGAGAGCAGTGATGTTGGCGTTCTGAATGAACTGTGTTTGGTGGTCGCCGAGGGGCTTGTAGACGACCTCCTCCTGAACGTTGACGAGGTTGCTCCATGTCAAGTTCTGGCTAACCATTGTGACGGTCTTGTTGATGGGGTCGACGTAGCTAGCCTCATACATGAAGCTCTCGTCGCCAGTACCACCGATGATGGCCTTGATCCAATCGGGCACGGTTTGCTTGCAGGTAATCAGACGCTCGGTGCGAAGAATACCGGTCGCGGGGTCGACATCGCGGGAGAGGGTGTCGACGGCAATGACATGCTCAGACTTGTTGTTCCAGGGGCCGTACTTTGTCCAGTTTGCTGTGGACACCTCGTCCCAGGAGTAGTTGTATGTGACCTTGTTGCTAAAGACCTTCATTTTGATGGATTGATAAAGGCTCGTTGAGGTTTGTCGGAGGTTGTTGTGGAAGAGAGAAGTTGCTCGCGTGGGAGTCAGAAAGTTATTTTTTTTTTTCCTTTTTCGGGTAGAAGCTAAAAGCTTATGAAAGAAAGAGACTCGTTTTTGTGAAGAGTCAAAAAATCAAAGATGTAAAAGAAAGTGGACGCCTTTCTTATTATATCAGTCGCAGAAAACGAAGATATACAAGATGCTCCAGTGGCGATGGAGAGTGACGGAAGTGAGGGTAAAGATGAGCGCTGGACGGAGATGGATGGCAATGGATGGCGATGCGGCCTTTTTAATTGGGGACACCGCCCTGACTCCTCCTTCCACCGGCCTCTAAGAAAAAAATTATCCCATGTGAAGGAGGGTACTCGCTATCGCCGGCCATCGGCTCTGGGCCCGAGCACATCCGCGTTTAGCCACTAAACCCGATATGACACAGCACTAACTCTACAGGGCAAAGCTTCTCGATCGCGATAAAGCCTCGGGATATTGAGAGGCGGTGATTGGCTCGGTCTGCAGGAGGAGGTCGGAGCTCGATTTCTGGTCTCGTGCATTGCTGGAAGAGCGACTGTGCCACAGAGTGGCGAGTGCGTCAATGATGGGGAAAAACCGGAGAACGATGAAGCTAAGCGTTGGTGATCATACGTCAGGCATTGGTCAACTTGTCACTGTGAGGCTCGATATGGGGAAGGGATTAACGCGGGTGAGAAGATCAAATTTCAAGGGTCTCGGTGCGTGGAATGCATAAGAATCGATACAGAAACTCAAGATAGCATCAGTCATTTTCTAAGGTACGTATTCCAAGATTAGATACATAGATCGATCGATCATCTTGCAGCCGTCAGAATGGGCAGTTGATTGCATTTGGGGTCATAGCTACGCAATTCATACCGACGTAGCAATGCATAACCTGCCAGGTTCTTGCATACACAATGATGTTGCTGGTTATTCAGGCTATTGGCCGCTGTAATGCTTCATCATTTATGCCATGAACCAATCTACAAATCCATACAGAGTTGGCTATGCAATACATTCCTAACGTAAATCATATTTTGTGCCTATTTACATAGTCAAACTTGTTCGCGTCGAAAGAGGAGAGTCATATTTCAGAGTCCATCTCACAATTCGCTCCATGACATAGTAGAAGATC
Source organism: Fusarium acutatum (assembly GCA_012932015.1). Lineage (NCBI taxonomy): Eukaryota > Fungi > Ascomycota > Sordariomycetes > Hypocreales > Nectriaceae > Fusarium > Fusarium acutatum. The sequence continues at coordinate 16,169 of JAADJF010000071.1, read as the reverse complement.
CGTCTAGTAGTCATCTCCACGGCTGATGACCTCCTTCACGGTGGGTCGAATCAGAATGGTCTAAGATGTGTTAGTCACTATCACTACCTGCACATCAATGAATCACTTACATGCTCAAACTGAGCAGTGTACGAGCCCTTCTTGTCACACAAGGGCGGGTACGCTTCGACGATACCAGCGTTGACCAGATTGTTGAGCTGTAAACTGTTAGCAATAGTTCTTTTTCTTATGGGCATCAATACATACTCCAAGTAGATACTTGTCCTGGCCAAGACGGTCCAGATATCGGCGGCAGAACGGCAGAGTGCCAAAGTTCTTGTTGATCACATTGAGCAGAGACTTGGCAGAGCTCAAGCGGAGATCAACGTGCTGCGAGTCTCCTCGCTTAGCATAGTGCGACGTCTCCATATCGTCGCGGACGTATCCGTTACCAGTACTTCCAAAGGTCTCAATGGCAAAGACATCGCCTTCCTCCATCTTGGTCTGATCGTTACTCTTGACGATGGGTACAGCCTTGGTTCCGTGGATGCTGTAGGGCAGAATGTTGTGACCTGTGAGGTTGCGGATACTCTTGACGGGATAAGTGGTTCCGTCGATCTCAACCTCAAAGCTCTCCATGGTCTCCTGGATGACACCACCAATTTCACCGACACGTGCATCGATACCGGCCTCGCGAATACCGGCGTTAGTGGCCTCCTGGACGGCCTTGAGAAGGTTGTCGTACTTGTTGTCGAAAGACATAGTAAAGGCAGAGTCGACAATACGGCCGTTGACGTGGACACCGAAATCGACCTTCATGACATCCTCCTGTTGGAGGACCATCTTGTTACCGGCATTGGGAGTGTAATGCGCGGCGCAGTGGTTGAGACTCAGACCACAAGGGAAACCCATACCAGCCTTGATGCTGTCACCCTCCTCAAGTCCAGCGTGTCCAGTAAGAGCACGAACACCATCCTCAATTCCCTCAGCGATCTGAGTCAAGGTCTGTCCAGGCTTGACATTCTTCTGAGTCCACTGTCGAACTTGGCGATGAATCTCAGCTGCCTCACGGTAGTCGGCCAAGAAGTCGCTGTTCAAGTTATCGAGATGGCGCTTCTCCTCATCAGTAGTTCGGTAGTTGTTCTCATCCTTGTATTCAACCTCCTCTCCATGAGGGTAGGACTTGTTAGGGAACAACTGGCTGACCTGGACTCGAGGAGGGTCGCTCTGGCTGGTAGGGTTCTTCTTCTTCTTCTTGGGCTTTCTCTTCTTCTTCTTTTTGGCGGCTCCCTCGGCGGGAGCAGTGCCGTTGGCTTCGTCTTCGGAATCATCTTCGCCGTGGTCGTCTCCGGCAGTGTCGGTCTTTGATTGTGTGTTTGCGCCGGGCTTCTGAGAGCCATCGGCCACTGCGGGGCAGCCGTTGTCAGTATTTTTTGGTCCAGACATTTTCACATGATAGTTCACCACTGAGTAGACCGTATACGTAGGAACTTACCGTTGAGCTCCTTGAGAGCTTCAGTGGGGACTTGAGCTGCCATCTTGGCTAACTGCGCATGAGTGAGAGCTACGAAAAAAGAGAGAATTTGGTGGGAGGGTTGGATGAGTGGGAAGATGTCACACCCCACCAAGATTTTGGATTCTATCGACAGAAATATTTGGAAAGCCTTTGGTCTCGATGGAGACAAGCATTTCTGTCTGGTCTAGTCCCCGCTGACAGATTTTTGGCATGACGAAAGTGGATTGGACATCCATGCCAATGATACGCGAGGCGGTTAATTGTCAGAGAACGACTGAGACCTCGAATATGGATTGGATCAGAATTGCTGCTGTTGATGTTTATAAATAGCGCTCAAGCTGTCGTAATCGGCAATTATTTACAACCCATGCCATCATCAAAAATCAAACTTGTAGTAAATCTTGTGACGACCTATTGGATATAAATGATGTTTGATGGATGATCTATGTCACTACATGGCTTGGTTTCACATCACTGTATTGGCGTTGTAGATGCCGTACTGCTCTGCCCTATGCTGTGACGTTTGACATGGCTGTCAAGTGTGTTTCAGTGAATTCAGAAGCACTTCTGTTCCTGTGACAAGACGCTGGTCTTTTCTCACGCCGCGACCCTGCAGTACCCAATCTGTACTAAATTACCTTGAGGACCAGTAACAAGTTATTTCTCAATACAATTACTCAGAATGGAGATATTTTTCATGCCTTCAGCCATTACAAAATGGCGGTTTCACGACATCTCTAGGGTATCCAATCCCCTGGCAGCCCAATGTATGACCTCACGAGCAGCCAAAAAATCAAGCTAAGACTTACCCTGCCGCTGAAATTCAGGGCATCGTCAGCCAAACAAGGGTAGCCACCAGGTCATAAGTCAGTTTGCCGCTTCATGGACAGGAAACCCGACCCGACCTAAAACGCCACGTCTCCCCCCTTTTCCCAGAACCAGGAATCTCGTGATAACTTCATAAAACCTCCCGCTTCACGAACCTAAGCCACTGCCACTCCGTTTACGCTTACGACGCAACGAAACTCCTTCTCCACTGTGGCCGGTCCCTTATAAGCTGGAGACCGTTCTCTTAGCGGCGCCACTTACGGGCCGTTTGTAGCCCCTCTGCGATTGGGTTCCCTCACTTGATTAAGCTCAACTTCTACTGCAACCTTGGTCTTTCACGACTAGCGATATCCTTTAGTTTTTGGGGATCTGGACCAACATGACGGACAATCATACAGAGGCCGACGCCTCAACCACAACGAAATCCCCCATTGAGCGCAAGCCCGTGGGAGGCATCCCTCCTGAGAGTCCTTCCGTCGAACGAGCCCCGACTCTTCCCCCACGACCAGCGCAAGGCTCTAACGAAAAGACCTCTGAAGCTCCAAAATGCGATACTTGCTCTGTACCTAAAAAGGCTGGTTCTACAAGAAGCAAATCTCCTCCTACACCGATCAAGGTCGATAAGACGCAACCTGAAGACTTTGAAGGCGAACTTGCGACCAACAACGACCTACCCTCCGCCGAAACCCTTAAGAAGATCGAAAACTACATCGTTCTCGACAGACATGGAAAATCACACCCCTTCAAGACCCTTTACACTGGTAGCAACGTTGCACGACGCGTGCTTATCATCTTTGTTAGACATTTCTTCTGTGGCGTATGCCGTGACCCCTTCGTCTCGTGGTCGTTTCAAGTTACTGATATTGTCCCTCTAGAACTGCCAAGAATTTCTGCGCTCTTTGTCCGAGGCTATCACTCCTGAAGCTCTCTTGCGCCTACCAGTGAGCACATTCATTGCGGTTATTGGATGTGGTGATCCTGCGCTCATTGACATGTATGTCAATGAGACAGGATGTCGCTTTCCTGTATATACCGACCCAACGAGGTCTCTTTTCGACGCCCTTGGCATGTCAAAAACGCTGCAACTAGGCACCAAGCCAGCCTACATGCGCCGAAGCATGATGCACAGCATTGTAGGCAGCATAGTTCAAGGAGTGAAGCAAATTCCAACCGGAAACGTTCTCAAGATGGGTGACCAGCGTCAAGTCGGCGGCGAGTTCCTCTTCGAGCCACGAGACATCCTCACACCCGTCTCAACACCACGAGACGAAAAGGCGAAGCCCATTAGCGCATTCGAAGAAGCAGAAGAACGAGGCCCAGACCAAGATGGAAATGAGGAGAAGAGAGTCACATGGTGTCATCGTATGAAGACGACGCGCGATCACGCCGAGATTCCTGAGCTCATTGAAGTGCTGGGTCTAGACCAGACCGCTACCGCTGGACAGGACGTGAGCCGTGGTTCGATCACTTCAGCGCGCAAGGGCAAGGGGCATAGCATGGCGCAAGAGATTCGCAAGCTGAGCGCGGAACGATCTAGGACATCGAACGAAACATGATGCGACTGCCAACTGCGTGGGCTACTGGATTTGAGCGAATTTGAGCATTGCTGGTTCTTATTACAGCGTTGGAGTAGGTTTTTGGTTATATTGGCATGGCTTGCGTTTTGGAAAGACTACGGTGATATGGCTAGCGAGACTTAGAAGAGATATCCTTTGACATTGGTCGATAGAATGGAATGCACAAAGTATTTATTATTTCTCTATTCAGGCCTTCTATTCATGGACCCAGCTTCCGTCTTCTCGGCTTTGGATCACCTCGTCTACTTTGAGTCTAAAGTCAATGATCTCTTTACCATTAACTAGATCATTCTCCATGGCTCTTCTATCTCCCTCTTCAAGGTCCTTCACAATGCCTGCTCTTACATGCCTCTCCCTAAGCCGCCTCCTTGCAATCTCAAAGTCCACCTCGACGAACCACACCTCATCCAGAAGCTTCGCCGCATCTCGCCAGATATCTTGATCTAGAGCAAGGTAGTTCCCCTCAAGTACAACGACACGATGCTCCGGCTTGACGACGATATCGTCGTCTCGGGGATCCTTGAGCGCATGATCAAAGGATGGTGCAAGAATTGGCTCTGATGGAATCGGTCTCTTGGAGAGTGCTTGGACAAGGGCGAGGAACTTGGGCGCATCGAAGGTAAAGGCTGCGCCGCGGCGGAAGTGGGCTGTATCAGGATCTGGCATGGCCGAGAGGGCGGCGCGGGTGAGATGGAAGCCGTCCATGGGAACGAATGTTGCTGGAGGATGAGAGGAGGGAACTGAAGAGGAGGCACGGGCATTGATTCGATCGGTAATGATTTGTGAGAAGGTTGTTTTGCCTGAAAGTTGTGAGTGTCGAGGCTTGAAGTTGAATGGGTTTACTGACCTGAGCCAGGGATACCAGCAACGCCGATCACTAAGAATGTTAGCCAGATAATCCATTTGCTCCGGTGAGAAGTATATCGATAAAGAGAAGCGGGACGTCTCAGCTCATGAGAGCTCTATTGAAAGCAGGAGAGTGCTGACGGGTACTCACATAATCTCTTATCCTTTGGCGTTTCCTCATACTTCTTCCACGCCTCCTCAACAAGCCTTTCAACCTGGGTCTCCATATTTTCGAATTATGTTGTAAAATGAGAATGAAATGAGTTGAAGAAGTGACCAAGAGCTTGAATGTTGTTGGAATATGCCCCGCGTCGAGACGTTGCCCCACGTCGTTACATCACAGCTATCCACCCCGGTAAACCCAAGGATTGACAGCTGAAGTACTTCACAATCAAGTGGAACTGATCTCATATTTTATTCACCATTACTCGGACCAAGGGACACCATGTATGTGACCTCAGGGCAGGCAACAAAACTTGGGGCATTGAATTACAAATGATGAAAGAATTCAAGCAAGTTAGCCTAGATTCCGAGGCCTCTTCAATACATTTATTTTAACATCGTCTTTTCTTGCTCCTCGGGGACGAGGTCTATATCCATCTTATTTACAAGACGAAGAATCATACCCAGACGCACAGCATGAGGTCTAATACTTCGTAGTGATCTTCATATTAACAAGGAACTCAAATCTGAACCTACCTATACAGAGATTCAACCAACAACAGTCAAGTAGTCAAGGCCTTTTCCATCCAACCATTACACATCATATCCAAGTGGGTCCTGTCCTATCATCGCCCCAAAAACTCAGTCTTTACTCTCCTCCCTTCATCCTCATTCACAGCCAAAACTAAACCGCAAAATGGATGAAGAAGATCCCCTCGCCAACTTCGCCTTCGCAGATGTATCTTCAGACGAAGCCGATGAAGCAGAGGCGACAAAGTCCCGCCGCACGGGACAGTCAGAAGAAGCTTGGCGAGTAGTCCAGAAGGAGTATAAGGCAAAGATTGAGAACGGCGATGTGAGTGAAACTTGGCGAAAATAGGGATATCTAGCACTGACTTCGACAAGATTTACCAGAAAGTCAAGCTCCCACTAGGCCTTGACGCCACCAAGATGGATATTCAAGAGGTTATCCATGCCGTTGAAGAACACTACTTCTTTCACCGTTATAGAGAAGCTGAACAACTTGCTGGTGAGGCCTTGAAGGATGGCCAAGGTCTCGACCGTGACTCTAGACAGTTGCTGGAAGCATATAGAGACAGATGCCACGAGAAACACGAATAATTCTAAACATATTCACACAACCAGCAACCGAAAGGATCCAGACAGTTTGCTTCATTACGCTGGGTACGCTGGGATTATCTCAATTTCTACAAACATGCCTTAGTCGCTTCCATTACCCCTTGATAGGCCGATCTCCAAAATTACCCTTGAAAGAACCCGTTGAAGAACCTTCATTGCAGCGAATGCCCCAACTACCAGGCCCAAAAGAGAGATACTCTACACCAAATTAAGTCACCAGCTTTCCCCAAGCTTTCTGTTCTCGTACATGGCTGCATCAAGCTCAGTACTTGATCGGGCCAGTGAATTTGCCTTGGTATGTCGCCGGCTTTTTGGCAAAACGTGAAGCACCCAAGCCCTTAGGCATTCCGAGCACAGGGCGGTTGGTTGAATGCTCCACCTGCTTCGGATTTTCCTCCTGTTCGGCGGTTGCACCACCAAGACCCGTAGCATTGCCATTCACAGGGGTTTCGATTGCCTTGGTATCTCCGAGGCCAGAAGCAAACTCATGGGAGACCGGCTTGCAAACCATGTTGAGTAAGGAACGAATGATGTCTAGGAGACCCTCTCGCACTTGCTCGCTACGCTCATGCAGGGAACCGTGGCTGAGAGCCTGTTCAAGGATTTCATACTCGATCCCATTCATACTCTCATCGGAGTGGTTCCCCAGGGCAGCGACCTGCTCCAGAATCTGGTTTAACAACTGACTCAGCTGTACGGTTTCATGCCCCAGGCTGGGAATGTTGTTGTTAGCGGGCGATCCCCAATTGTCATCCGCCATGATAAGGGGCTCTTGATCCGCGGTGGGCGCCTGTTGAGATGAACCTTTGAAGACGGGGATTGAAGTATCGGACGCCGTGCTCGCAATGGGGCTGGCGGCCATCAAGAGGTCGCTGTCGTCCTCCGCCTTGCTTTCCTCAATCTGAGACTTGTCGATATCTTGCTTCTGCTGATCTAGCAGAGCATTCTGAAGCTTGATCAGATTGATCTTGAAATCCTGCGCATCGCTAACTGTAGCAAAGCGAAGCTTCTCAGAGAAGGGCCTAGTCCTCACTTTGATCGTACAAAAGAGGCCGTCGAGGATTGGCTGCTCGAGTTCTAGAGCATTGTGGATTCGAAGGCCCTTAGAGTCGTTTCGAATCTCTAGAATGCCGTCGCTCTCTGCAATGATCTTGACAGCAATATGTGTGACGATACTAAGTGCCTCAGCCTTCCCGGGAATAAGGTGGCACTGGCTTTTGTACAAGAAGTGCTCCGATGCAATAAGTTTCTGGTCAGCCTCATCCTGCTTTTCCGTGACCAAAGGTGCAGAAGAGGTGCCGTTTACAGAAGCAGCATTAGCAGCGGTAGAGTTGCCATTGTGAACAGCCGGAGGCGAAGGCTCTTCACGATTGGTTCGAGAAGCTGCCTCCGTAGGTCCCGGGCCCCATCTCGCTGTGGCCATATTAACATTATATTGTTCAATCATCCTTGTGACACAGGGCTTCTAACCGGGTGTCGTGGACTGGAACTGAACGCGAGTTCCTCGAGACTGATGTGAAGAGGGCACCCCGCCGGAAGCAGGGATAGCTGGAACATCGCTATCGAAGGTGTTAGAAGATCTCAATGTTGTAGGAAGAAAGGAATTACTTGTGAACTATGATGTTCGGAAGTTTCTGTCTTCTCTGGCCTTTTGCCCAAGGTCGTGAATCTTCGAGCTCAAGGCCTTCCATACTTTGGGACTCTACATCGTTGATCTTGGCACCCCATTTTTGCTTGAGAGCAACCTTTGTATCAACCGAATAGTGGTTGGTTCCATTGTTTCCGACTGGGGCATAAGTTGGGCGTTCTGATTTTCTCACATGGCTCAGAGGAAGTTCTTCCTGACGAAAGCGAGAGAGGTCGGCCTACCAGAATTCGTCAGTTATAGATAGCGTCGCCGTATGGTATCGAGAAGAAGATAAATAGTGCACCGGCAGAGAAAGCAAAGAGGGCCCCGGTGATGTGAATGGAACAATGAAAGCGAAGAGGAAGTCTTACCATTGTGGCCCGCTTGACGGCGTCTAGATCAACATCGTTGCCCATTTTGATGAACGGGAGCAGAACGGGTTGGGATATATGATAGAAAGGTGACAAAGAGCGAATGTTTATTTCCCCGTGGCGCTTGATGCAATGATAAACTGTGATGGGCGCGCTAAAGAAGTAACAAGTGTTGACGGATAGTGTTGTGGAGGAAAAGGTGAAGGGCAGAGACTCTATTTGAGTCAAGACAGGAGGGAGGATGTATTGTGAAGCTCCAAGGGAAGAGAAGGGAAGGTGAGAGAAGGAAAGATGCAGTCTCGCTCCTCCCCTCCGGTGTCGTGCGATGCCGGGGCAACCACGAAGAGGAAGAGGCGAGATGTGAGTACCCGAAGAACTGTGGGTTTGACAGAAGACTAGACGGATAGAAGGTGTGACAGAAGGGAAATAGAAGAAAGAAGACGGGAACAATGTTAAACAATCTTTGGTAGGCAAGGAGCTATTTCTTGGTCTCGTAGAAATCTGTTGGAGGAAGGAAGGAGGGAAACCGAGAAGTGGGTGCGGATGCAATTTATAGCTAAGGTAGGCACGGAGTGTGGCTAGGCCATGAGTCTCTGCAGCTGGAGAAAAAAGCCTGAAGAGCCTAGAGAAGCCACAGAGTGAAACGGCCTAAGCTTTTAGAAGCTTAGGGGTCGTTAATACTGCAATGACCGAAGTGTAGAGGGGAGTGAGTCTTCGTTTCAGGGGAGGCCATCTACTACAATTGAGGTGCAGGTGCCTGCTTGCCCACTGGCTGCCATATGTGCCCGGATGATGCTCAAGTGATGTGGCTTGGCCAAGCTGATTCTCCTATCCATTCCCACATCTGCCTCCCAGATTCCTGGCCCGGCATATGCATGATCTATCTTTGTTCTCCTCTTAATCCTCCAATGATAACGTCCCAACGGATGCACCGACTCTTACAGATCGTCCTGACGGGAAGCTGCAGCTCGCTTCCTTAATTTAATCTACCAAGCAGGGATGCATCAAAGAATGTGATATGGCTGCACTGGTGTGATAGGCCAACTAGACATAAGATATCGACACATGTTGAGCATTGACTTTAAGCAACAGCGCAAACTACATATGGTCAAAGACTGATTACGGACTATGACAGATCAAGGATTGAGCTCTCCTGTATCAAACCGCATTTCAATGCATCCGAAAGCATCGTTGCCGACGATCAAGAAGCGAAATACTTCCCCCAGAATCCCTCGAGAGTCATCAACTTAGCATCGCCCGACTGCCCCTTAGCCTCAGCCGCCTTCGCCTTCAGCTCAGTAGCAGGGATCAAGTCGTTAGGTACTCCATAGTACAAGCCGCCAGAGTACTGACAGAAACCGAACATGTACTTGACAGTCTCAAAGGATTGATCGCCGTAAGTCTCCATGGCCTTCCAGTCCTCGATGGGCACGAATCGAGCCTTGTTTCCTGTCACTGACAAGCCATTAGTTAAGAGAACTCAGCAGTGGGAATCACATGGCGCTCACCTTTTTCAAACTCGGAGACGAGCTTCTCAGTTGTCTCGCTGGCGCTGATACCTTGGACAAGACGCCCGTTGTACTTTTTGGGATCGAGGAAGATGCCATGAACAAGATCACCATAGTCATCTCCGATCGAAATGAAGGGAATCTCTTCATTGCCGCCCCAGCGCGGAACACGTAGGGTGAGGTAACCCTCCTCATCAGTGGTGAAAGGGAAACCGCCCAGCGCTGGGGCAAAATCTTCCACGAGATGGTTCTCCATATACCAGCCTGGGCTGACAACGTTGACAGTCTCAAACCCCTTACTCTTTGCATACTCCCCAACAGCATGCTTCACTGCATTAAGTCAGTATGGAAATTTGAGTGGAAGAGAAGAGAATATAACACACTGTCGAAAGCCTTGTTAGGAACCGCCCCTCCAGTGGTTTCAGAGGCAGAGGCCATACCGCTGTACACAAAGTGACGGACCCCTGCCTCAGCGGCCACGTCCACGAGGCTCTTACCGATATCAAGTTCGGTAGGTCCACCTTCTTGGTTCATTGACTGCAACTGTATCAGAGGAGAATCAAAATACTGATTTCGGTGACTTACAGGATCATCCGAGTTTGTATTGGCAAAGACTCCCCAGCTGCCCCTGAAAGCTTCAAACACCTCTTCCTTGACGAGGCCGTCAGCCTTGACAACCTCAACGCCATGCTCAGCGAGAGCCTTGGCCTTTCCGGACTCTGGATTGCGAGTGATTCCTCGGATCCTGAAGGATTGGGACTTGTTCTGAAGCAAGGACTGCACCACACTGCCGCCCTGAGAGCCAGTGGCACCAAAAACAGTAATGAGCTTGGGAGAAGACATCATTTTGATTCAATAGCAGGAAGAAGGGTATGTTCAAGATATTGCGTCTTATGATTGTGTGTTATGATTTAGATGCTGATGATAAGACATTTTTCGTTTTCACAGATACGGCCACTTCTTATATATCTGAACGAGATCCTCAACATCAAAACCAACTCCGCAGTCCACGATGCCATTGTCGTCACAATTTTGTGAATAAGTGATCTCGGGGCACGCGGCCACCGTAAGAGTCGGCGATTGAAGATATTGATTACCCCGATTGTCCATTTTCAGCAGCTGTGACAGCAGATTGACCAACCAGAGGACAGCAGGTTGGAATTGGAGTTTCTCATCATTTGTCTTGGCATTACTTTGCAGCTGTGGCTTGCACGACACCCACTTTGTGCGGTGTTGGTATAAAGTGGATGTGATTATTAATTCCGCTCTCAACACTTACAAGAGAGATTCTTGCGGAGGAGCGGACTTGCACAAATGGGCTGAACAATGATCTGATCATTATTATCTAATGAATACTGAGTCAGATGCTGAGGGCTGAACATCCCATGGTAATGTCTGAATGACTTCTGCTGTTTCAATTGCTGACCGCCCAGTCTCACAGCTCAGACATGATTATTCTACTGAGGACACCCACTTCTAGAAAGCCTTAGGTCTTAGACCACATTACTGGCATTGCCGTCCATCAACAGCAGCGCCAAATGTTCTGCTCCAACACTGGTCTGGTGGTCTAGTGGTATGATTCTCGCTTAGGGAAAACCCTACAGCATAGCTTGCGAGAGGTCCCGGGTTCAATCCCCGGCCAGACCCTTCCTTTTGCACTTACGTCAGTAAAATGACATCAATGTTTCTTTTTGCGTTAGGGCTCTCTCTCCTTGATGGCTATTGGTAACTCGAGAATGTCAATATGACGGAGTGAGTTGAGTCGCGATATGTTGATCTTAAATAAGTGTGTTAGGAACGGTGTTGATTGTGATGAGATTCCAAATTACAGGGGGTAGGGGAGTTGAGTAAACCAGAGAGACCTTGATCCTAAGTCATAAATAAACTTAGGTATGTTACCATATGCTTATGAGGGCTTTTTTAAAGTTGATTTAATTACTAGAATCCAGGTCCCAAGCTTTTTTACCCCTAGAGGAGGGGGGTTCGCAATGTCTGAGAGCAAATCTCTAGTTATCTTTTTGGTGTTAGAAGCAAGTGTTAGCTTAACCGCCCGAGTTATGCACTCGATTTGAGCAGCTCCCCTCGTGTAAAGCCAATGGGTACTCGAGTGTTTAACCAGTGGGTATACTGGACAGCTTACCACGAAGTAACGAGCAAGAGAATGAATACAGTGTCAACTACCCTGACAAAACACTACGTTGACTCTTGATCAGATACACGGAGACGTAACAGGAATATAAGACTTATTAGTTTATTGCTCTACACTTATCAATGACATCTAGTGCAACTGACGAGGCCCAAGATACACCCTTCCCTCGCCCAACTCCACCGCCGAAAAGGAAGATTGAGCCCAACGAAACGACGACTACTAAATAAGAAGAGAATAAAGGACAACAAATAACAGCCTCCAAAGCCTACAGCCTATCTCTGACGTGAGTTATCAGGCAGTTCCCATCGCTGAACACTCTCATGAGGCGTGTACGCATTCGCTGAGTTGGTATAGCCTGGGAGCTCAGGAGGCCTTGCCTCACCAGACATTTCCACACGCGCATCACGACCATCCATCTCCAAGTTTGGCCTCCATCCTTCGCCCGACATCTCATGTTGTCCTGCGACTTGAATCGGCGGACTGGGTGTCATGTTGGGGAACGGATGGACTTCACGCCCAGAAAGTTCACGTTGAACGCCGATACCAGATAACTCATTGGTCTTGGATAGAGAAGAAACAGAAGAGATTGTCGAAGCTCCGACGGGCTTTCTTGGCAGAGTGTCCCTCCTCTCAGGCGTTGAAGGGGAGACAGAGGCCACGACAGCAGGACCGCCGCCAGTTGTAACTTTGCTGAGTGGTTGAGTAGTGTGGGGGTATTGTGTCTTTTGTTGTCTTCTTCGTCTGATGAGCCACCAAGCAAACAAGCCGGCAGCGATAACTACCACTGGTACAGCGACGCCAACACCAATCTTGACAACAGAGGTGCCATCATCCTCGTTCTTAGATGATGCTGGTGACCCGTCCGAGTTGACCCAGTAAGTGGATGTTGCTTCGACGATTACTAGTGGCCAGAATATTAGCAGAAACTCTCGATAGGGCACGCACAGGAACAGTACCTGAAGCAACAGCAAAGGCACCATCACCATGAGCAGCAGGAACTTACCCTGCGTCCTGGAAGCACCATCCTCTGCCGTTTGTGTAACAATGGTCATGTGCGTTGAAGTCGCGTCACCACCTGAGTTGGCAGTTCGACTGGGTCTCGCATCACTGTCACGACTGCTCTCTACTGTAGGCTCATTCGTCGGCTCCTCTGTAGCTTCAGCAGGGTTGTACCACTCAGTAGCACCAGGCTGCGTGAAGCCTGCACCCATACAGTACGAAGCGTAGTAGGATTGCATGGAAGTCAAGTCTCGAGAGCGATCACCAGCTGAGCACAATGAGGTGGCACACTTGGACATGAAGCCATCAGCCTTGTTGGCAGATGCAGCGGCGGTAGCGCAGTAGCAGTTGTTGTCATAGGGATCATCACACCCCATAGCCCTGCCCATATCGGACAGAATGGTGTAGTAGAGACACTTGCTGATACATGTGTGGCCAACGTTGTCGAGGTTAGCACTGATGGTCACACTTTCAAAGTCTGCTGAGAGGGCAAGGGGCAGAGAGAGGAGAAGGACTGAGAGAAGTCGAGACATAATTTCTGGTGTTGCCCCAACTGGAGACGGTGGGAGAACGTGTAAGTGGAAACAATGGGACCCAACTTGGCTAACAGAACGAAACTGCTCGCACAACTGACAGCAGGGCATCAACTCTATAAGAGACCACCACAGTTGTGACTAGTACCTCCATATCGCGGCATATATTTACACCGTATCTCATCTATTCTCGTCCCTGCTTGCCCTCGGAAACTGGCCTAGCTAATTTGAGGAGATCTGCATCGAAGCCATACACGCCAATGCATGTCCGTTAATGTTTATGCCAGGGGCGAAATGTTTCTATTGGTTCTTCTGAAAAGATAAAGCTCTGATAGGACCAGAGACTGCGCGAGCTGAATAGAGTTGGCGGGTATGTGAAGTCACGATGGAAGATGAAACCGCCATGTCTGCAAGGTGCCTTGGTGAGTAGGAGGATGCTTGAGTGGCATTTAGAGCCGGCAGTGGAAACCCAGACAGGAATGCAAGGGATAACTGAGAAAACACATAGTAAGTAGGTCTTCCAGTGAAACCTTCTCTATCATTAATCGTTGAAATGTGAGTATTGAAGATGTCGACCCTCGAAGAGAAGAGTCAAGAGAGCGGAACTGGGCAAACAACTTGCATGCCTGCTGAACAACCATTGGCTAATACGGCAACAACGTTCATATCTGGTGCGGAAAAGGTTATCTTGACACAAGGATCAGGTATACTGGAAGCTCAGCCGCAGTTAACAAGGGACGGACCGAAACCGCATTGTATTGGTTGACGATTGGGTCTCTGAAACCTCTCGTGACCAAGGCACCCTAGCTAATTTAAGTGTTTTCCACGGCTTGCATTAGTGTATTGCCTCGCTGATCAGTTATTCGTTATGGGATATTCGTATACGGGACGGGCTTCAGTCGCCTCGTTGTTGGGAGGAGGGCGCTTCGGCATCTAATAATACGCTGTTGCTAGTGCTTGGCTAGGCTGCCTGGCGAGAATAGTTAAATGTTGCAATATTTTGAGAAGCTTATATGATGGCTATGTAGTCTATTATAGTAGTAAAGTTTCACTTTTAAGTGATCATTATTCACATCTGAGTTGTTATACATACTCGTGCCTACGTCCTTTCCGCTGGAGACATGACACTGATTTAAGAATTAAGCTTAAACTTCCCCGCACCATCTTACCGCTAGAACGTTTCCTGCTTGTGCAATTGTGAGCTGCCCAAGATATTCACTGTGATATGTTTCTTCTAGACATTGCCTTTTCTCGCCTCACTGAACCTCTTTGAATCGATCTGCGTAATTTCAGAATGCGCCTCTCGGATCGGGAAGCTGCCCATGCCATCCGGGCCAGACTCGAGCCCCTCGGTCGAACTGGCCTCAGCATCGTGTACACAGAGAAAGACAATTCTAAGTCCGCTCTGAAGGCAGCTGGGTTTTGGTTAGATGGTGAAATGTACGACCACGCCGCATTTGCTGACGATACGAGCAACTTATTTAAGCGTGAAGCTGCCATATATGAAGCTCTCGGCTCACATCCATGCATCCTCAAGTGTATCGGTGTCGAGTTGATGCCTGATGGAGAAGAAGCTTGGGCTTTGCGTCTTGAGCGGGCGCCTCATGGTAACTTACGGGAATACATTGGGAAGAACGAACCTCCGACAATGGCTCGTCGCTTGCAGGTAGCCGTCGACTTCACGGAGGCTTTGCAGTACGTCCATGATCGCGGGGTCATTTGGGGCGACGTCTCACCTCGAAATGTTCTTGTCTTCGATGATCTCCACATCAAGCTCTGCGATTTCGCTGGTTCGACTCTGAGAGGCAAGTTTCCCGAGCTTCTCTTTACATGTGAACCTCGTTGTTGGGTGCCAGGACCAGGAGGAGACTCTACTACTCGAAGTATACTCGAAAAGGAGCTGTTTGCGCTTGGTACTACAATTTGTGAGATCACAGAATGGACTGTCCCTTATGGGCCAATAGGGATAGAAGAACTCCAGCAGAAACTTATGGACGGAGAGTATCCTTACGTTGGTGACAGTAACCCTGTCAAGGATGTTATCAAGAAATTATGGCATTTTGAGTATAGTTCTGCACAAGAGGTGTTGGAAGCTCTAAGGACCACTCTTATCGATACATAAGGCGGAGTTTAAGTGTAATGCTGGTAAATAAAGCCAGTATTCAGTATCGAAGGATTGTTACAGCCTGGTTACACGATTCTCCGGCATGAAGTTGATGGCTACAACGAGATGTTCAAGCATACCTGGGTTATCACCAAAGCTCACACTCGAAGACAGGCCGTAGCCATGGGAATGCTGGTCCAGCTTCATGCCCTAACCTCCAATCAAGGCACTACAACGTATGGTTCAACTCTGCTGCGTATACGGAGGGAAGCCTGGTCTCTCGACAAGTTCTCAAGATTCCACCGAAGTCTAGATACACTAATGGGACCCGAAAGGCCAACACACAATTTAATGGTATGTTTGTATGTATTCCGCTTCTTGTGCATCAAACAGAAAAGGTACCCGGAGCAGCCAATTTTAGGGCTGATGGCTGATGAAAGTGCCGAGCTTGTTGAAAATGATAATCTGGATTACCATGATTGGGTCCTTGCGCTGTCTAATTATTTAACTTTCTCCCATTCCTGTAACCGTATCCCTTATATTGAAGGGTTGTCAAAGCGGTCGTGGGAGAAGCCACAAGGTTTGTCCCGTTGGATTAAGCTCTTTTGAGTTAGGTTGGTCATCTCCACCTCCAGCGGGTTATTTTTCAGCTACACTGCAAGTATTACAAGGGGTCATGTGCTGTATCTGCCAAGATCGAACGGAATGAGGCACACAGTCCAACAGTTCGGAGAGAAAGCCAAATGGGAAATATGAGGAGATGATGGCAAATCCGAAAATACGTATGAATTCGTAACGATCTGAATCCGAGGTCTTGGCACATTGGGGGG